>CAWVRF010001400.1:600000-751000 GCA_963932465.1 Maratus speciosus
GAAACAAAAACTGCTCCGGAATCTTTGTATAAAGGTCAAATACATAAGAAAAAAAATATTTTATCTTTTTCAATTTTCTGGTACCACATTTCAAATTTCAAATTTTTTAAAAAATTTTAAATGGCCGCCATTTTGAAACAAAATGGCGGATGAAGCTGGCCAACGAACTCGGTCGAGACATTGATATGTACTATGTGCATACCGAATTACATCCAAATCGGTTCATAAATTCGAGAGTTACAGTATGACAAATGTCAGATATATATATATATATATATATATATATATAAATTTTGAGCGGAGGGTGGTTTCGGGGTCTGGGGGTCATGATCGATGAAAATATACCAAAATTTTTTGAAATCGCTTTCCTCTGAACGGCTGCAATAGGTAGCTTTTTGTAATGAAAGCTACCTAAAAGACATTTCTCCAGTATAATGTTAATTTCTAATCTGAAAAACAAAACCAGATCAGTCTCTTTCTATAAGTATAATATAAAACTATTTAACTGATCATCATAATATACAAAGCAGGATTAAAAGATTTAAATTCAATAAGACTTATTTTTTAAGCTCCATAAATTAATAATATCCGTGTATTAGTATCCAAAAATGGCGGACGTCTTTCTCTTACATTAAAAAAAGCATACGCAAAAGCTTATATTGTAGACTTTGTGATGTTTTGAACAGTTAAGTAACTTCCCGCGTCTATTACAAAAAGCTCTCTGTTTACCCTGCGGTACTGTAGGCAGACGATTTTGAGCAGGTGTTCACATAATAAATAAAAAATATCTTCTTAATGAATAAAAAGGGTTTATCGACGATAAAAGAATTTTATTTGTCAATCTGTCACTTTTTTCATGTTAATTTTCTGTAGAATAAAACAATTTGTAAAATAACTTTTTTTAAAGTCCCATCTCTAAAACACAAGTTTGAAATAAGAATAATTAATTATATGATGGATTTTGCATAAAATTTGTATTTCTTTTTTTCGGAAAATGCTAATTTGATTCTAAAAGTCTGAAAGAGGTAGAATTAAAAATATATATATAGTTACTACTGTTAGGTACACTAACATTAAAAAATATGACTTGAATGCAAATTATAAAGCAAGAAATGTATGTATGACTAATCTCTGAAGACTCTTACTACGTGCTCATTAAAAGCTGCAGACTTAACTGTAATAGAAATTTTTTAGTTTGAAACCACAAAAGTGTTTCGAATACCAGTGGCCGGTAAAAGGAAATTAAAAATTTTCCTCCCTGCAAACGAAATATGTAAAGTTATATTTAATATTCCTAATTTTAAATATGTTATCCAAATTGCTTCAGCACGTACCATTTTTCCGAGAAACACTTTTATAATAATAACAATAAGTGAAGGATCATTATATTAAATTGCAATTCTAGGTAAAATTGAAATCAGAAAATGTATACTTTCACTCTCTTAGATATCAAAATGATAAAATATAGAATGAAAATCTAGATTGTTGATACTTGTACCGTGCATTTTCCTTTTTATGACCCCTCCTCTCTTTTCGTGTCCGAATTTACTGTTAGCTATCCATTAATATATTTTCATTCCTTATGCTGCTATAACTCGGGCCTGTTTAAATCATTTGTCTTCATTTTCAAAGATTTTTGAAGTTTATATTTTTGTCACACTGTGACTTACAATATGGTAGTTTTTTTTGTCACATGTGTGACGTGACGTACGTTACATGCAGTGAAATAACAGTGACGTCATTTTTTTTTTTAATTGCCAGAAAAGTAAAATTTTACAGTAAGCAATATGTGTTGAAGAATTTTCGTAATTTTTAAAAGTTTTCTAAGAAGTTCGCATCTCAGTCACAATGTGACATCACTGAGTGGTGACATTTTGGACACAGATGTGACGTGACCACAGTGACTTACAGTGACGTCACAATGACGCCATTGTGACCATGCATGCTATGAGGGTTATAATGAAAATTTAGTCTTGAATAAATGAAGACTTTAACTATTGTGAAACGAGAAAATTCAGAAAATATTTTAACTGAATTTTCTGAACCGATTAAAAATTTAAAAAAGATTGCTTTACAAGAATTTTATATAGAAGTGCCATGGGACAATATTTCTGAACTCTATCAGAACAACAAATTTAAGTATTGGAATGGTTATGAATGGAACGATTTAGTTATTTCAGATTCTGATGAAGTTTTATTCTGATGAAGTTTTAAGATTGTATGTTATTCCTCAATACTTGGAAAAACCGGATAATTTTTAGAAAAATAATCTACTATTTGATAATTTAGATATGGCTAAATGCGGTTATACTGTTAACGGAATACCAAAACCTCTTGAAAAATACATTATGGATTTCACAAATAAAGAGTGAAATAGAGCTTTTGAAGCATTTCTTGAAATAACGCGAAATGATTTAGACACAGCACCATTAGTAGCTTATTTAAAATTTGGTGAACTTTATCCTATTATGTGCTTCGATTTATCTCATAATGAACATTATACATTTATGGATAGTTTAAAAATAAGTTTTAATTACAAGTTAAGAAATTCACCTAATAAAGGGTATGTATTTTATTTTATTATGGAAGTAAGGAAACACACAGTTTTGAATATGAAAAATAAACAAATTGATATGATTAATTCTTTGACTAAATCTTAAGTTTTATTAAAAATAAAACGACTTCTAACACGTGGCAATCTTTGTCACGCGATTTTTTATGATAGAATTTTATACATTATTCTACAAATTCAGGTAAGAATCCTTACCTAGTCTTCTAAAAACTTTATAAATTTATACTTTATATCTCATAAAAACACGTATCGGTTCTGGAGAAATTCGTCTATTAAAATAAATTCATCAAATTTCTCAAAGAAATATATGTCCATTTATAAACACTTTTTTAAATAACAAAACTTTTATATTTTATAAAAGCTAAAGGGGATGAAATACAACTTTAATAATGATTTTTATTAAATAACTGCAATTATAAACATTATACAATATATAGTGATAAAAGAATATTAATTATACAATATACAGTGATAAAACATATTAATTATACAATATATAGGGATAAAACATGTTAATTATACAATATATGGTGATAAAACATATTAATTATATAGCAGCTGTTTCCATAGCTGTTATTTTTCTTTTCCAAAAATATTTTTCATGAGGATACATTTCAAATGCTGCTAATATTTTAGGTAAAAGTACTTTTAAGTCAGTGTATGTTTTTCCAGTGAATAATAAATATAAGGTCCAATATCGTGATAAAATTTACCTAATTTTCTTTCACATAATTTTCATTTTAAAATTATTGAGTTAAAAAAATCTTGAATGAAATTTTCCCAATATTTTTTATATGCTTTTGTACAATATATTTCTTCTTTAAATCAGACAATATGAATACCAGTTCGTAGCACCTTTTCACAAAATCTTGCTTGCCACAACTGTAGTAAATTAAACAGTTTTTCGCATTTTCAACAGCCTTTTCCTAAGATAAATTATCCGGTATTTCAATAGCACCAATTCCTTGAAAATCATTATAGTTGGATTTTAAATCATTTAGTAGCTTTTCTAAGTCATAAGGATCATATGAATTATTATTAATATTTTTCTTTTCTTTCATAATTTTTTTATAATTCGGTATCACTTTTCCCTCTGTAAGACAATATGAATCTTCACTTGCTGGAATTATTTCGTTAGACTGAATGCACACACATATATAATCTTTTAATGTATCGTTAAATTTACCAATTAATGCCGACATGATCAACAAACAGCTTGCAAATTAAATAATTTTCAAAGTGAATGCACTTTTATAGGAACGTCACAGCGCTTCTAGAAATCTCTTGAATTATCTGTTATGCAATCAAATAAAAACAGATATGACAGATGGCTTTTTCTAATTTCAGTAACTTTCAGAAAAAGCCATTTAGATGGCTTTTTTAAATAATTTTTATTCAAAAGTTTGGCTGAGAATCGAATCCAAGGCCATTCAAACTCGAATTCAATGTCTTAACAACAAGACAATTCGGGACTTATAGAGATATATTCTTATCTTTAATATAAGTTTATCATAACACTATTCTTATAGTATTATTACTTTACAATCCTTTTTAATCCAATAAAATATATTTTTCCTTAAAAAATAGTATTATTATTTTAAAATCTATAATAAATCATTTTTAATTCAATAAAACTCTATATTAAGTTTCTATTTAGCGCACGCTTCCAACTAGTTAATAATTTATTATTTAAACTAATTAATATGTAAAAATTAACTTTATTTTGTCATATTCATTAAAAGAACTGGTAAAATTAAGTTTTTTGCAGTCCTTATAATGAAGTAATACTTCACAAACAATGTTTAGTGCTGCCATCTATTAACATAAATTAAATACATATTTATTCTTCTGTCAATAAAAGCGAAATTAACTTGTCGTATGTTTAATTGAAAGAAAAACTATGATAAAAAGTCTCATTAGGCATTTGTGTAATTGTACTAGAATTTCGATAACGCAGCTTGACCTTTATCAAAACGGATGTTAATTTTTTCCCTCTACTCTGTTTAGATACGCTCACTGTATTTTTATTCCTTCAAAAAAATGGATCATTTGAGAGAGACACTTTGAGATTAAAAATAATTTTAATACATTGTGTATAATTTAAGATTATATATTTAAGATTTTTATTAAAAATAGCGTATGTTCGAAAATTGCTGCGATAAAAAATAATTATTTTTCTTCAAAATATAAGTTAAAAACTCAGGCGTGTTTTAAATGAACGATAAACAAGGGTGTTTTGATATAAAAAATTGATGTAAATGATATTAAATGGTAGTGAAAATTTCAAAAAAGGTTTACAATTTGGTGTGAGTTGAAAATTTTATAACTGCGCTAGATCGATTATATATATACTACTGCTTTATGTGCATGAAGTAATATCAACAGTTTAATTCAACAGTACACTATTAAGAAAACGGACTAAAAACAGAAACTGTACTTGCAATCAAGACGCCAATATTATTTTCGTATTTTAACAGGAAATTTCCACCGTAAATTCCAGAAAAAACGGAAACGTTTCTGTAATATATGGGGAAAGTTTTCCGTAAAAATACCGTAGTAGTCCTGGCGTCTTGATTGCCAGTAGAATCTCCGTTTTTTAGTCCGTTTTTTTACAGTGTATAATTTAAATTTATGTGCTTTTCCATGCATATTTTGATGATACATATATTTTAATTGTGTTGATTATAACTTCTTTAATTAGAAAAAAAAATCATAATTCTGTATCTTTTCTTTTTCAGTTGACGAGGGTACATGCAAACAAAAGAAAGAGCAATGCATAGAAACTGGCGGTTCGTGTAAATCAGAACCTTCTGGAATTCAATGCATCTGTCCGAGTGATACGTCATACCTCGAATATTCCGGTTGCTATGGTACGTAAAATGAAAATCAGATTTACAGTGTTACTTCATGATTTTTGCTGTTGCATATGAACATTAAAAATTCTGCAGTTTCGGTTGTCTTATTATTAAAAAAAATTATAACACTCATTACTTAAAAAGATGAATTTTCGTAAAACGTAATAGTTATTGTAAGGTTCGAATTTCGAAAAAATACTTAAAAGCAATAGAATTTCGAACTTTGTTTTATGTTATTTGATCTTTTATAAAATATCTGTCTCATCAAATACAATTATAAATTACAATAAAAGATATTTTCCTCTTCAAAATAATACAAAATTGGGTGAAAATACGGATATTTCAGCTATCGAAATGATGCGATTTAATAAAGTAATCATTAAACTAACTCGGAGATGCTTGAATTTGCATGACGTACTTCCAAAGATCTTATTGCTCAGAAGCAAAAATTAGACAAAATCTGATAATATTAATATTGTAATATAGTGATTGTCATATATAGTAATTTTTTAAAGTGAAAAATCTACCCTATATATATATATAATCCTAATGAAACAAATTTATGAAATGACTTTATGAAACGATTTTATGAATCGAATGATTAAACGACTGATTATGTTTCATGGCGATTTTTCCTAAAATATGGAATATTATGCTGTGAAATTAACAACAAAAATCCGAACTGATATGCAGATTTCAAAGCTGATATTAGAATTTCAAAATTTGAATTAGTTTTCGAGATATTAACTTTTTTTCTAATTTTAAACACTTTTCTCTAACGATGACAACTCAAATTATAATCATAACATATTTATTTTTTTCATTTTAGAAAAGGTTATTATTTTAAACTAACTTGGCGACCAGTTTGGTTTCCCTTAAATGTATGCTAAGAAATGTATCATGTTACTTTTACACATAACCCAAATTATTTGTACAATCTTTTGTCAAATCGGAAGATTTTCACTGAGAAATCAAGAACTCGGTATTTTTATGTTAGCGGGACGCAAGTGATAAATCACCAAACATTTTTCCTGTCGCATTTTTTTTTTGTATTTCATTTAAAATATAAACCTTTCATTCATTTTATTTAAAATAAAAAAAATTTCATTGAAAACTGAAACATTTAAAATGAATGGCTTTCACTTCTATCTTTTTTTGAAACGAAACGAAAAGAAAAATAGTAGGCACATGTGTCATATACGCACCGGGGTACCTAATTTGCACCAAATTGGCGTTATTTTACTTAACATGGTAACCCGGCTATTGTTGTTTATTTATTAATAAATGTTTATTTACTTTTATTTTCTTTTTACAAATTATATAAATTGTTTTGTTCTATAAATATTAATTATTTTTTTATTTATTTAGTGTTATTTCATTTTAAAAATAATAGAAAATAATTTAAAAATACACATGTAACTGGTATTTGAAAACAAGGTTTTCGCCAAATTGTCATATAAAAAAAAAAACATGCAAAATCATGTATATGACATCTGTGCCAAATATTAAATAATGCAACAAACCATGACATTAATTTCAACTTCAAAACAATGTTTTAGTTTACCACTTGAAAAATAAAAAATCCCTTTCGGCCACTGCCGGGAGGAAGATGTAGTTTTCATATTTTTTGGTTTTAAAATTTTGAAATTTCTATTCGAAGCCAATTTTACTCAAATTTTAAGAAGCTAAAATGCGACGAACATGACAAGAGAATATTCGTCAATACAGAATTTGAATGAGAATTGCTTCAAATCAGTAAGCTATAGCCAATATGGCATCATTTATGGTTACCATTTTTTAATCGGCCAATTGGGCGATATTTCGCCAAGTGTCACCAAGCTTGGCGAGAATTGGAGCAAAAGGATATTAGTAATACTTAAGCATTGCGCTGTACTGCACGGTGCAAATGGCCGCCATATTAAAACAAAATGGAGGATTAGGCTGGTCAACGAACTCGGTCGAGAGATTCATATGTACTATGCGCATACTTAATCCTATCCAAATAGGTTCATAAATACGAGAGTTACAGTTGACAAAAACCAGATTGTTTGAAAATGTCAGCGACCTTAGAAATTCATTCTGCTATATCTCAGCCATTTTTTAAGATAAAGACGAAACAATACAGGCTTTGGAATCCTTGTATTAAGGTCAAACCACGCCCAAACTCGATCACCTGCTTTATACGGCCTTCACAATATCCCTTAGTTTCGGAATCGTTAAAGCCTACAGTCGCCGCCAGATGGTGCGAATACCTACTGTAAATTGTACTTTCCCTACTGTAAATAATGCTTATTAAGCGTTACTTTCATACACAAAAATACGAAATAGTCTCTGTATATGCGTTATAAAATGTATACATACATACGTATAGTTTGCCTCGGCGTTTTTAGGGTTCCGTACTTAAAAAGTAAAAACTGAACCATTATAAGATCACTCCTGTGTCTGTCCCTCTGTCTGTCACAGCCATTTTACTCGTAAACTATGGAACGTGGAAAGTTCAAATTCGGGGAAGTAATAAAGACCATTGACCCACATATTTTCAGATTAATAAACATTCATAAATATATTTAGTAAAAAAGTAGAGGGCTAATTATGCTACTTGAAAAAGAAATCTTTTCTTTGTATATCATGTGGGGTATCCTGTGAAAGCTTTTGAACGCTGAACTCAAAAATATATTCCTTTTAATTTTAGGTATTATTTTTTCAAAGATATTGTTGAAAATGTAGCGCAAAAATATGTCCCCCCCCCCATCTAATTCCGAATCTACTAAAACTAAAATTATGAAAAAATTGGAGATAGTAGACGTTAATGTAAACCTTGCCGGAAAATTATAGCGATTACCCTAGGTCACATAGTTTTTGAGTAATTAGCATTTTTCTGTTATACACAAATTTCGATTTACGGGAATTCAAAAAATTTGTTGAGCATCGCTGAATATACCTATCGTTGCAGAAGAATAAAAGCATTGTTGTTAATAATTTTCGAAAAAAATCATTGGTAATTAGCCGAGATATTAACCCATAAAGATATGGTCAGTTTGGACATAAAAAAGGAGAGGGGCGGCGTACTCTATGCCTAGTTAACAACTTTTAATGATATATATGTGTAATGTAATATCCAGTAGTAGTACAAAAGCAATAAAAGTCAAATTTTTTAAAAACAGTCTAATTTAAGGGGTCTCGGGACTTTTAAAATTGGAAAAATGAAATAAAAGACCATTTACCTCATTCAATGTCTTAAAATGTATGTGATTTTCAAACACAATTTTAATTGTGATGAAAGATATAAGTATGTTCTTTCGTTTCATGCATTTAAAAAATTGCAAGATACAGAATTAGTATTTATAGGGGGGTCGAAACTGTTAGACATCTGTCGAACAAAAAATTGGCATAACAGTTTACGCGCAGGATTACAAAATAAATATTGCAAGTAGAATGAAAATTTTGGTGCTTACTTATACTTCAGATTGTAATAATTTCCCTGAACTTAAATAAATTTGTATTTAAAGCATTTTTATATTTTTAATGCAATGTTGCATTTAGCTAATACAAACTTTGGAAAATTTCAACAGTAAAATCACCTAAAAATATTTTTTTGAACAATAAAAAGGAAATTTTAGGTTCAGTTTATACAGACTAACATGAAATATATGTTTTGAAAATTTCATGAAAAAATATTCAGAAGTTTTTGAAGTATCCTGCGCGTTATGCCCCCAAAACGCCATTTGGAAAATAATGACTTTAAAGTTTCGGAAACGCCGCTTCAGCTATTGAGCGGGTATAATTCTAAAAGCCAAAACTTCTGTTACAATGGGAATTTCAAGGAAACAATTATATCAAAATATTCAGAAAAGATAGGAGTTTAACATCTAAAAAAATTAAAATTTCTTAAATTTTGAAGCTTTAAGAGTCCTGCGACCACTTAATCCTTTCCGGCACAGAGTAATTCTATTTATAAACTTATCAAATAATGAACTGACACCACAATTTATAAACGAATTTATTAGAAAATGTGAACTTGCTTATTTTCATGTGCATGATAAAAGGAAAATTTTAATTAAACATTCTTGGTGCCGTTTGTCTGTTTTGGAATTAAAATTAGGTGTCCGTTTTTTAAGGGCATCGCCCTCAAAAGATTTAATTAGAAGGAATCGCATAAATACTGTGGGATTCGCGATAGTTTGCATTGATTGTATCTCTCAATACGCCTCGAGTGACTTTAAAAGTTAATTAAACAAATAGCGGGAAAAACGCGGCACTGACCAAGGTGACGTTGCAACTTTGAGACTTCAATTCGAAGCGCGCTTAGCACAATGCCAAATTTAAACATTGAACAAAGGTTTTGTTTTATGTACACTGTAGAAATAAAGGTTATTACTACGCTGAATTTAGTTTCATGAAATGCCAAATGATGTTTAACTATGCACTGCTTTTATTGTCAGTACCGAATTAAGTTCATCATAAACAGATTAGGATAATATTAAAAAAAGAGTTATACGAATAGCTATTTTTGATATTATTTAGGTTCCATATCCCTTTGAACTTTCATGGTATACCCATTTACACTTTTCTAATATATACAGTTATAACCAACCGTACGTTATTTAGTTTTTTTACAAAATCTTAGTATTCTTGTAGCACCTTTTTTTTTTAATAATACAATTACAAATTTATATATTTATTCTACGGAACCCTCTGTAGGCGAGTAATGCTCGCACTTGACCGTTTATTTATACTGCCAATAGGAAAACTGGAGGATTTGGAGATAAAATAAATAAATGCAATGCATTAAACATAAACAACTAAAAATATATATTAAATAACTTGCTACTCTAACACGGAAAATAAAAAAAACAGGGAACTAGAAAAATAATAATAATTATAGGTTTCTATCAATTTTGAAAAAAATAAAATAAATAATAGGGGAAATTATAAAATCAAATGTTTGAATTTTAGGCCAGTTATATTATAAAAACTACAATATAAAAAATATTTACACAATATTAAGAGAGTAAGCAAGTTCTCCAGTATCCGGCAACCAACTCATAACGAAACATTTTTTTCAGAACATTGAATATTTTTGCACGATTCTTAACTAATTAAAAAAATATAGACATATGTACATTGCAAACTTTCAATAAATTTGGCCATTTTATGTGTTGATCTGAAATATTCAAGCATGTAGAAAAATGACAAAATTACATATAGAATTAAATATTCTAATTCTGGACACTGATGGTATAAAACTATGGTACAATTAAAAGGATATTTGCATGTTTCATAATATCAACAAATTATGCAAGTCTTTTTGCCAATAACCGGCAATCAACTCATATCGATTTTTACATGATTATTAATTATTAAGAAAATATATATGTCTGTACATTGCAAACAATTTTCAATAAATTTGGCCATTATATGTGTTGATTTGAAATATTCAAGCATATATAAAAATCATAAAATTACATATAAAATTAAATATTCTAATTCCAGGCAGTCATGGTATAAATGTATACGAATAAAATAAAAATATATTTTACATGTTTCATAAAAAAAAATAAGAAGAAAGTCTTTTTGCCAATATCCGGCATTTAACTCCCCAGCAAAGAGGAAATTGCTGGCCAGCAGCAAGATAAGTGCTGGCAATGATGGAGAAGTGCTGGCTGATGGTCTACCACAGCATGACCACTGCTGGACAGCTTCAGTCAACTTTGCTGTTGGAAATCATCAGATAAAATTCTGGTGGGCATCCATTTTATCTCATGCACTGGCCCACCACTACATGGAAGTGCACGAACTTTTGCAGTATTATTGCTGGAAACCCTTAGGCTAGGTGACGTTGCGAATATCGAAGACAATGAGTATTAGAGCACAAATCTGAAATGAATATCTTAACACAATTTAAGCTGTGAAGCTAATTTTTTTTTTTGAAACTGTAAAAATATAGCACCACCGCCACCAACAAAATAAATAAGTAAATGAATAAAAAAATAAATTCTTTATTTCAATGAACTTTTTTTTTTCTCCTTAAATCTGGTTTTACCAGGTTACAAAGGATTTCGGTTTTCATAATTTACGCAGTTCAGATTCAATAATAAAATAAAAGCGTATAAAATACGTAGGATTTCTATACAATAGAATAATTTCTATACCAGTTTAATGATTGGGAACGTAAATCACAAAAGAAGCAAACTTGAAATAGTGTAATGAGAGCTTGAAAACTTCGAGCAGTCGTAGCGTAAGCTGAAATAACTTGTTCATGTCCGATCACGAAAACCAAGCAGCATCGAGCGCGGCCAGTACTTGGGAGGGTGACCACATGTAGTTCAAATATTTCTATAGATATTACTATTACAGACACTTCTACAGATATTTCTATAGCTCTTGGTGAAACTAGCTTATAGAAAAAAGAGCCATACTTATATAATATTTTGTTTTGAATTCTATTAGAAATTTTTGCAAGGGAAAGTGCTGGACCAGCAAAGGAATAGCAGTAGAAAGGTGCTAGCACTGCAGTAAAAATGCCGGATTGAAGTAATGTGATGGCATACCAATGCTGGCCTGCTGTTGGCCGTCACTGGTGGGCCAGCGCCATTCGGCTTGGACACTTTTCGACATGTTTATGTAATGGCCACCCTTGCACTTTACCGCTGATGGCACTGCTGGCTGCCATCTTTCTTCCAGCTGATGGCCCACCGTTCCTTTCTTTGCTGGGTCATATCGATTTTTTTTCAAAACATGGATATTTACAAAATTCTTAATCATTTAAAGAATATAATATCAGCACATTGCGAACGATTTTCAATAAATGTAACCTTTATATGGGCTAATCTCAACTATACAAGCATATAGATAAATTACAAAATCAGATGATAAAATTAAATATTCCAATTCTGGACAGTCATCATATAAAAGTGTATGATAAAATACATTTACACATATTTACATGTTTTATAATATAAAAAAAAATATATGTACGCAGGTCTTTTCACCAATATCCGCAATCAAATCATATCGATTTTTTCTGTCCTTAAAAAAAAACTTGGATATCTATAAGACTCTTAATTTAGAAAAATATAGATATGTGTACATTGTGAACAATTTTTAGTAAATTTAAATATTGTAGATGCTGGTCATGAAATACAGGGAAACAAAAAACTAATAATAAATAATTTTTTTTTTCATGTTTCATAATTTTAAAGAATCAACAAGTCTTTTTTTTTTCTTTCAACAGTTTGTACTTCAAACTTAAAGGAAATTCATGAAAAGAAATTTCTGGAATTTTTTTAGTGAACCGTAATTGCAGTATGGAAGACAGCAATAAGCAAGTTTTTACTAAAAAAAAAAAAAAAAATCAGAAATCGCAATTTCAGTTAATTTATACCTAAGAAAACTGAAGCGTGCAGGCAAATTCTTCATTAGACATAGTAGGTAAAAGCGCACCATACAATTCTCCGGAGAGAAACTCTGATTTCCCGAAATCAAAGGGATTTCGACTTTTTGTTACGCTAGTATAAGGCAGGCGATCGAGTTTGGCCGTGGTCAAACTCTTAAGAAAAAAACATTTTTCAGTTTTTAATTTATTTGCACAGCTTTTTAAATTTAAAATTTTTTAAATGGCCGCCATTTTGTAACAAGATGGAGGATGAAGCTTGCCATTGAACTCGGTCGAGACATTGGTATATACTATGCACAAAATTAATTTCATCCGAATCGGTTTATAAATACAGAAGTTATCGCATGACAAATATTATATATATATATATATATATATATATAAGCATTATATAATATTACAATTCTATATATATATATAAATATATATGAGTCAAATTTGAACGGAGAGTGGTTTTGGGGTCTAGGGGTCATGATCAATGAAAATGTACCAAAATTTTTCGTAAGTGCTTTTCTCCGGATGGCTGCAATACGTAGCTTTTTACTTTTGGTAAAGAAAGCTACCTAAAAAATGCTAACAGGTGAGTTTAAAAAAGCTATTGGCGAAATTTGCACCCGGCTAACATAAAAGCACCAAGAATTCTTTGCAGTCTTAGCAACTTTTATGTAGTTTTATTAAAAAAAAAAATTATTTTTTTAATCAAAATGGAAAACTTTCACAAGAAAAGCGAAGGGATCAGTCCGCAATTGTGTATGGCAGTTACATGACTTGGACTATTACAATATACGTGAAATGATGATGATAGAACAATATTTCGCCATTTAACACCTGTGCCTGGCTAACATTAAAGTACCAAAATGGCACCTGGACTATGAAAAAACTTGTTATAAGCAGGAAAATATTGAAAATTAGCAGAACTTCCCGGATTCGCTCGTGTCAATAATAAGGGTCCTCCCGGGTAAAATACATTAAAATGAAGTAATACGTCAATGAAAAAAAAACTGAGATTGGTGCATTCCCGACCGCGAATCGTTAAAAAGACCAATAAGAAATATAAATATAAGTAATATAGTTTTAATTACATCTACTATTAACAATACTATAATAATATATATTCCAAACAAATGTCAAAACATATATGAAAATACCATTATTTTCTTAAAAATTGTCATTTCTGTAAAAATCACATTAAAAATACTAAAAATTTACATGTTACTCTTTTACTTAGTCATCTTCAGAATATACAAAAAACTATAAACACAATGCCAATTGGGACATTATACTGATGATGGCAATGACCTAACCTATAAATTGTGCCTTTACAGAAGTTTTTCTTAATTTCTGAATATCATACAATTTTGTTTTTCACACTGTCGAATAGAAAAAAGTTCTTTCAAATGAAATTTATTTGAAAATTGTATCGCAATTTTCTAATTTGAATGGATTTTAAAGTAATTTTCAATCATGGACAGTTTTAAATTTGCATACAGCCCAATTACGAAAGATAAACCTGTTTGCTCTTAATGCAATCTATATTATTAAAATCCGCGCGCGTATCTTTGTAACCACGAAAACTCGGAAACCAAAGGGCGCAGGGCTACGAAATTTGGCACAAGGGTTGCTGGCAGGAGGCCCATGAACGATTGTTGCAAAAAAAAATGAAAATTTTAAATAGATTTTTAAAATTTTTCATTTTATATTTTTGACGAATTTTTGCCCTTTTTTATGTTCAATCTGTAATCGCGCGAGTTCTAACCAGTCCTAAATGTTTACTGCAATGTGATATATACATATTATGTATGGCATGCTACAATAAAAAGAAGATATCGCGGGTATTACGATAATTCTTTTACCTTGCATGCAAATAATTAGAAACTGTTTAATCGCGCTTAATTATTACCTTATTTTAAAAAGTAAAGAAAACATATTATCACAAACACCACAAAATTTTTTATTCTATTTATTCCCTTATTCCAAAGATATCGTTTTAACGTCTGCTGCCATAGCAACATAAATTAAATTTCTTTAAAAAAATGCCCAGTAATATTTTTCGGGGCACAGATATTGCGTACGCCACGCTGCAATAGTAAGAAGATGTAGCGGATATTACTATAATTCTTTTACCTCGCACGCAAATAATTAGAGATTATTTAGTTGCGACTAATTATTGCCTTTTTTAAATAATAAAGAAAACATTTTATCACAAACATCAACAAAACTTTTTATTCTATTTATTCGCTTATTCTAAAGATGTCGTTTTATCGTCTGCTGCCATAGCAACATTATAAATTAAATTTCATTTTTTAAAAATGCACAGTAGTAGAAAAATATTTTTTAAATCGAATAGTTATTGAAGAACTCAACACTTTAATAGGGAATTCTTATTTCTTATTTAGATATTTTAAAGTTGTTTGTTCTCATTGCGTTTTTATGCTATTTTTCGTGTATTCGATTGTTATTTTTTTAATATTTGATCATAACCTTAGAAATTGAAGTTTTCAAAATAAGATGCCTAAGTGCAAAAAGTCAATAACTGGCAATTCCTCACGAAAACAGAGGGTTATAAGGCAGCGTGAAAGGCGAGCTAATGAGACAGAGGTAGAAACTGCTGAAAGAAGATTTGCCGCGGCAAAAAGATACAGGGAAAGACGAATGGTACAAAAAAGCTGCTTTAACTGCGAACTCAACAAAGACGTCATGATGAGTGTACCCAACCACTGGCTGTGAGGTAAAATCGCTTACAAGCCATTGCTCGACGTCGAAGAATGAATAGTACAAATAATGTCGGAAGATGCGGGTTATATCCACCGGTTGAAGAACAACAATGCGGTCATCTGGACAATGTTTGCATCAAGTGTAGTGCAGTTTTTTCGATCCAGAGAAGAATACAAGAGGAATTTATGCTGTCTGTTGTCACAACGGCAAAGCAATTTTGGGACCTCTTCAACAATATCCAGATCAGATGAGACAGCTTGTAGATGGCAGTGATCAATCGTCAACTCACTTTAAAGAACACATAAGGTCATATAACAGTGCGTTGTCCTTTGCCTCTATGGGTGCTCATGTTACACCACCCCTAGTTATCGGTCCGTGTTGTTTTAGAACCCATGGACAAATTTATCATAATACTTATCTTTATCCATCTGAAGTAGGTCAGAAAAAATATGCTCAATTGTATGCATTGGATTTTGATATAGTACTGCGGCAACGTATGAACAGTAGAGGAAATTTAAAATGTAAAGAAGAAATCATGAGCAAGCTTGACGATGTTATCAGGCGAGTTAACTCTTATGCACATTCTTTTCAATGCTTCATGAAATGGAAGAACGAGTCATCGCAGAACAAGGACCTGGAGCAGTAGAAAGCATGTGTATGTATATATGAGATAAAAATTTATCAGCGGACCAGCATCGAGGCAGATACAATGCACAATAGTCAAATGAGATAGCCATGGGTTTCCATAGATGGATGTTGCACAACCTATCAATAGGGATATCTGCATATATCCGAAGGGAATTAACTGTGTAGAATAAACGCCCTGAATCGTAATTGTGACCCCATGACTAATGTTTTGTTTTTCCCACATGGAAAAAATGGTTGGAGTGTGGATGCTGGATGGTTTGAACTTCAATTTTACAGTCACAGGTTGTCAGAAAGAAGGAATGTTTTCAATCCCATACTTTATAGTGGAAAACTCTTGCAGCAGTATTGCGTCGATGCTTATGTCAAGGTTGAAGGAAACCGTTTGAATTACATCCGCTCTAACCAGAAAGCGTTAAGGATAGAATCTTACTTAGGGTTAGCAGATCACCTTAATGCTCTAGCAGAACAATTTGGTTTGAAACCAGGTGTAATGGTTATTTTGCCATCTACATTCATAGGAAGATCCAGAGCCATGCAGCAAAATTATCACGATGCGATGGCAAACGTTAGAGAATTTGGTAAGCCTGAACTTTTTGTCATACTAACGTGCAATCCAAATTGACGAGAAATCAAAAATAACCTTTTCCCAGGACAAAAGCCTCATGATCGTCCAGATTTAGTTGAACGTGTGTTCGATATGAAGAAGAACGTAATATTGAACGATCTTAAAAAGAACGGCATTTTGGGACGCACAGTTGCAGATATACATGTTATTGAATTTCAAAAGAGAGGGTTGCCAGACATGCACCTTTTACTCATTTTAACTGATGATGATAAGATAAGAGATCCAGCCATTATTGACACCATCGTCTGTGCTGAATTACCTGATCCCACATTTGAAAATGATTGCACGAAATTGTCAAGGCTACGATGATTCATAGACCATGTGACGACATAAATCCAAACTCACTTTGCATGGAAGACAGTGTTTGCTCAAAGGGTTATCCAAAGGAGTTCAGAAATGAAACGGCTAAGACTGCTGATGGTTACTCAATGTACAGACGGCATGATGATGGTAATCACATAATGACAAAGGGAAATGTCGTAGACAACCGTTGATTTGTTCCTTATAACCCATACCTCACAAAGAAATACAATGCCCATGTTAATGTCGAAATATGCAGCTATGTTAAATCCATTAAGTACATTTTAAAGTATGTATACAAGGGTCATGATTGTGTAAAAGTTTTTTTTGAAAATAACGGTGAAGGATCTGTAGTGTGAGATGAGGTGAAGAGTTATTTAAAAGCACGATATGTTTCGGCACCAGAGGCAATGTGACGAATTCTTGAAAAGCCCAATCAGGACAAGTCGCATGTTATTATTAGATTGCCGGTGCATCTACAAGATATGCAATCTGTGTACTTTAGGCAAGCGGAAGAACGTGAAGCTTTTGAAAGAGCAAGAAATATTGAGCGATTAAATCTTCGTATGCTGCTTTGTCATATTCCCGGTGCCAAGTCTTTCGAGGAGTTTAGGATGTATGAGAACAGTGGCGTAGCCAGGATTTTGTTTCAGGAGGGGTCCAAAATTTTTCCTTCAGGTTATATATAGTAAAACCTGTCAATATAAAATCGTAAATGTTAGTGAAATATTCCGTTTTACGCAGGTTTTCGTGTTAGCATGTGTAATTGTATAGCATTCTTTTCGATAGCACTATGGAACATTTCCGTTTAAGGCAGAATTCCGTTATAGGCAGGTTCCATTTTGCCAAGTTTGTATGTATTTATACTTATTTATGTTATAAGAATAGTAAAACCTGTCAAAATAGTAATTATCTAAAATAGAATCAGGCCTTAAATGGAAGCATTACATGGATTGAATTGCTATACAATTAAATTTGCTAAAATCTTGTCTGAAAGGGGATTTTCACCGCTCTTTAGTGAAACACAGTAAAACATGTGAAATCGGAATCTTCCTATAACGGAATTCTGTCTCATACGAAAGAGTTTCAGGATCCCGACGAAACGAACAATTGATCTTATTGAGGTAATGTACCTTAGAAGTATAATTAAGCACACTTCTTTAAACGGAAGCCTTTCTCAAATGGAACTTTTATTCCAGTCCTTGCAATCACGTCTTGACGGGATTGAGTATGCATGTAAAATAGAAGTATTTCGAGTAACCTTTAAGAATTTAGGTATATCCTTATTTAATTTCTTAATTTAAAAAAGCGTGGTTAAAAAAAATGTAAGATGAATATTTATAACTGCAGCTAATAATACATTAATGTTACATTAATATTTTCCAGTGACAAATATTTTACAAACACTATGATATAAAAAACTGAGCGCAAACTGAAGAGTTAAATTTATTTAAATCAAGCTTCATATTGCATAACATTTGCCTACAATAAAGTTAGGATCAAGTGGTTAAGTTTAAAACAGTAATTTCCATGTTTAATTTCTTGCCATTGAATTAAGAACTTGTGCTGCAATAGATATTGGATAATGATTTCACATAAATGTCAATCGCGTGATCAGTTAATTCCCCATGGAAGTTTTTGAGATACGGTTTTAATCTTTAAGAAAAAGATCTTGCAATTTCAGCCACATAAACTAGTCATGTAAGAAGCATACTCATCAAATATAGTTCATGCTGTAAAAAATAGTTTTGCTACAGTTGTGTAAAACAGCCATAATGCTTTAGGGTTGCTATGTTTCATGTCTCGCCATTTTTAATACCATATTCTAACCATATCTAACAGTTGCTTCTGATATCTAGTCGTCTTTAAGGAAGTTAAATTTTTTAACAAATTTATTTGTGATGTATTTGCACTTTTTTGGAAACATTAGGATGTGTAAAAAATAATGATGGTTTCTGTTATTGTACTTCCCAACCAATTTATTTTAGATGGTTCGAAACAGTTTTAGAGCAGTCTTAAAGTTCAGCAGTAAACTCTGGACTTTAATGCATAGATTAGCTTAAATTTATGCTTTCGATTTCTCATTGTTAAAGACAAAATGTCACCCAAGACCTTCACCATACATAAAACTCTTACTACCATTATGCAATTTCTTTAAGCAATGTTAAACTGGGGCGTTCATAAGTAGTAATTAGGATCAAAGGTAATGTTGAATCCAGACATTTTTTCCCGGTTGGATTTGCTGCAGCTGAGGAAGAGACACTTTGGAGTTCCGTGGAGGGGGTAGCATTTTTAGAACATTGATAAGCATAAAATAACCATAAAATCCCAAATCGTCCCATTGCACCCTTAAACAACTTGCATGAGGAACAAAAACCTCATCTCTGTATATTTCAACATTGACAGTTGCATTGGTAAAAATGTGTAGGTCAGTGCGGCCATTTAAAATGATGCCCGCCCATATCATGATTCTACGACCTTTGTATCAATGCCTTTCACGGATGTTTGCAGCCTTGCTGCATGTATTTTTCCTCTCCATATGGTAACATGTCTCTAACAACACTCCAAACAAAATCAGGATTCATCGGTAAAAAGAACTTTCATCTGAAGTCCGTGGTACTCCAATGATGATAATCTCTGCACCACTTTAAAAGCCGCATGTCGCTGCCAGAGTTAATGAAATACAAATCATGGGTTTCCTTGCATGCAACCCTTTTTTATGCAACCTGTCACTTACATTAAATCTGGATAATCGAGTACCTGTTGCTGCAACGAACTCCCTTGGAATCTGAACTGATGTCAGTTGCCTGTTTATTTTAGCAATCGTTGTCAAATAACGTCCCTGACAGTCTATCGTGGCACTTTTTTACCTTGACCTGGTTGTCTGTGCACATTACTAATGTCTTTAAACCGTTTTCAGATTCTTGACATGACGCTTTTGGTTATTTTTAAGTCTTTGCAGATCCCTGAGAATGTCTGTCTTGCTTTTATTCTCCCTATCGCACCCCATTTCTCAGAATCGGTGAAATGTCTTCTTGAAGACCTATTCCACTCACTACAAGCAAACATTTTACCCAAATACTCGTACAAATCTTTAAATTAGATTTTAAATCATCCACGTTTACTCCTTTAGAAGAACGAGCCGATAAATTTGCGTACTTTTCCGTAGCAAGGGTGAATTCAGCTGGACTACGTGATAACGTTTACATTGAGTTGCCAACCAATCACCTTTTATTGAAGTTCCCGTAATAGAATTAATATAAATCACCTTCTTATGGTTGTTCCTTTAATTTTCCTCGTTAAGAATTAAGCAGTTCAAAAATAAGGTTACTTTTACTAATTGCAGGAAGCAGATTTAAAGTAATTGGTAATGTTGACCGTTAAACCCTTCGGGACGAGAGTCCTTTGCTTAATTTTTATCTTTTAACACCGGTTTTTCAAAACAGAAAATTTTTGGCAATTGAATCGTGAAAATGCTCTGATTAAATAAGGTAAACTTTACAATAAAAAATAACTGGTGGGAATAATGAAGGATTCTGAGCACCTTAAGTGGCACTTATACCGGTCGCTCGTCCCCAAGGGGTTAAGGGTCAGGAAAGATAAGGGTCACGAAACTCAACCAACGTGCCGTTATTACGTCCGTTTAAACTCGTCTTTTCTCCACAAGTGTCGGCAACAGTTGGTCCCATCGAAGTCCAAGAGAAAAAAGTTTTACGTTTAATCTAATTACAGTAAATTTGTGTAAACCGAATAGCAGGCATACTTTTATAGCTATCTTTCCGTCTTGGGACGTTAAAATGTTTCCGTTAACGAGAGGATTCCTTGTTCACAGAAAACTGCCAAGAAGGAATCCCAATTGGAACAAACTCCATTTCAGATAGGTTTCAAACGTTAGCAAGCATAAATATATAGTGTTGTTTTCTTCAAATCTTAATTTTTTTTCTAAGATAAAATCTTTTTCTAAGATAAATCTTCACAGATTTTACTGTGATACATTTATGCTTTTCAGAGGTGTATTATAGAGGGAGTACGTTTTAGCAGTTTTAATGGATATTGTGAACATGGAAGGTGATTATAGCAGAAACCTGTCTAAAATGCAAAAGTTCAGAGTCCCGGCGAAAGACATACCTTAGAATTATACCTTCTAAGACGAACAGCTGTCTAAAGCGAAATTTTTTAATAGGCACTTTGTGATTTCGTCTTAGCCGTTTTTATTGTTGTATCCATGATTCAGTAAATCAATTCTTTGTTCGGGGGGGGGGGGGTCGACCCCCCTTTTGGCTACGGCACTGTATGAGAATACTGTCCATGAAACATTCAAGGGTGCATGCCGTGCTAGAAATTTATTAGAAAATGATGATGAATAGCAACATTGTTTAACAGAAGCATGTGGTTTTGAAATGCCGCCAAAATTGAGAACACTGTTTTCGTTCATATGTGTCTTTGGCAATCCAAATTCATCGATTCAATTATGGGAACAGTTTAAGTCAGAACTCTGAGAAGATTTTGCTCGCCATCTGCCGCTACAGGAGAGTAGAGTTAGCCAATCAAGACATAGCCAATCATCTACGCATACACAACATGACACTTCAGAGTCTTGAATTGCCTGAACCCTCAAGATGCGCTGTCTATGATTTACAAGAAGAAAGAGCATAGGGACAACGATTGTTAAACATGCTAAATCTGGAACAACGTATAATTTTTATGCTGTCATTGAAATTATTTAAAATGATTATGCAACTATCGATAAGGTTTTCTGTGTCAATGCTTTTTCGGGATCCGGAAAAACATTCCTATTCAATATTTTACTGCATTACGTCAGTAGAATGGGACATACTCCTATTACTGTTGCATGGACAGGAATCGCATCTATACTCTTACAATCTGGAAGAACTGCACATTCTCAATTTTTACCAGTCCCCATATTGGATAATTCAGCTTCAAAAATTCGGCAAAATATATCTGACGGAAGATTACTGAAAATGGCTAAGCGCATTATATGGTATGAATGTAGCATGACACCTATTCAATCTTTGAATGCTATTGATAGACTTCTGCGGGATTTGGTTGGCAATCAGTGTTGGGCAGAATCTGATTACAAAGTAATGAAATTACAGATTAAAATAAGTTATAATCTCCTCAGAATGTAATTGATTAACATGTAATGCATTACAAAGTAATTTGAATTACACTTTTGAAATGTATAATCTGATTATCCGGTAATATATTACAAATCAATTTTCATTTTATCTTTTAAAATTTAATTAGATTAATTTATAATGGATTAGAAGATGATTTAGGTTACATCTTTAATTGCTTAATTCTATTAGCTTGTAATCGATTACAAGATGATTCAGATTCGATTTTTATTCATATAATCCAATTAATCTGTAATCGATTACAAGATGATTCCGATTACTTTTTAAATTATAGAATTCAGTTCACTTGCAATGAATTATACGTCAATTTTAATTACATCTTTAAAAATATAATTTAGATTAAATTCTAATGTATTACAAGTTAATGTCAATTACATTTGTTCAGAATCCAATTTGATTAACGCGTAATGTAATATAACTAAATCTAAATTACATTCTGTGAAATGTATTTAAATTAAATTGCAATCAATTACGAGCTAATTCTAATTGCATTTAAAAAATATAATTCAGAGTAAATTCCAATGTATTACCAGTTAATGTCAATTACCTTTGTTCAGAATTCAATTTGGTTAATGTGTAATGTAATATAACTAAATCTAAATTACATTCTATGAAATGTATTTAAATTAAATTGAAATCAATTACGAGCTAATTATAAGTGCATTTTAGAAATTGATATGAAAATTAGTTGCAATTCATTGCAAGTTAATCCCAGTTACTTTTATAGGAATGTAACTAAATTTATAAGTAACTAATTATATGTCTGTCAGAAAGTATTAATTTATAATGTTATAAAAACATAACAGAATTTTTTAAATAGAATTGTATATTTACTAATTATCTAGTTATTTTTACGTAATTACTTGTTTTCTAGAAATATGTTTATATTTTTGTCAAACTGTTTCAAAAACAAATTAAAGGGCTCTTACTCACAATTTTGAATAGCGTGACACAAAAGATAAATCAATTTATTGAAATAAATACATTTCAATGCATAGTATAGATTCAATGAAAGTGATATATTTTACAGTGTATTGGAAAATTAAAAGTATTGTGTAGATGTAAAAAAATATTTTAACCAAGTCAAAAACAATTTAAATTGAATTTTAAAACAAACCTTTTAAAGTCACATCAAGGCGTCACTTAAATTTTATATCATATATTTTAAAACTCATATTTTGAATTTATGAGAGATGTAAATGATAAAACAACAGCGAATAAAATTTTATGCAGCTTTTCATGTTGAACATAACTTTTGCACATGCGATTATAAATAAAACAAAAATAAAATGATGAAATAAATACAAATATATTTTTTAAGAAATAGCATAACGTCACTCAAAATTTGATATCAGTATTTTTAAGTTCCATATTTAAAATTCTTAGAGCATAAGATAAAGTGCTGCGTCAGAAACTTTTAACCCGTCAAGGGTTTTTGCATTGATCTCAATTTACAGATTGTTTATCCATTTTAAATTAATTTTCAATCACTGAGGTATTTTTTAAATATACATGCAACCCAGTTACGAAAGATATATCTGTTTGCTATTAATGCAATACTATGAAGAAAAGACATACCTATGGGTAACGCCTAGCACCATATTGTTAGTGGCAACAACCTAACCGCACCATAAATTACGCCTTTACTGCAATTTGATTTTTAGCATGATACATCCGATTATTTCAATGTCTAATAGAAAACAAAAAATACTTTCAGTAATTTGGTTCTGTAAATCACTAAAAAACGAGTCTACCGCAATTTACCTCATTGGTGACGTGGAAAATAGTGCAAAGATTTTTCCTTTTAAAATAATTTTTTCCATTTTTTTTGCAGCGACAATGTAAATTTCATTTTTTCTTACAAATTTTTGTATTGTTGTGTAAATATTGACTTTATAACTGATTTTTATATTCCCAAACTTTAATTTGGTTGTGTAAATACTTATTTTTATTTATTTTTTAATACATAACTGATTTTTTTTTGTACATATTTAATTCATATTGGTTGTGTAATTACTGATTTTTATTAGACATAACACAGTTTTATATTCACAAACTTTAATAGATTGTTTATCCATTTTAAATTAATTTTCAATCACTGAGGTATTTTTTAAATATACATGCAACCCAGTTACGAAAGATATATCTGTTTGCTATTAATGCAATACTATGAAGAAAAGACATACCTATGGGGCCTAGCACCATATTGTTAGTGGCAACAACCTGACCGCACCATAAATTACGCCTTTACTGCAATTTGATTTTTAGCATGATACATCCGATTATTTCAATGTCTAATAGAAAACAAAAAATACTTTCAGTAATTTGTTTGAAAAGTTTATCTCAATTTACAGATTTTTATATGTATTTTAATGCAATTTTCAAGCTTGAATTAAAAAAAAAAATCAAGCCTGCAACACAGTTACAAAAGATGAACTTAATTGCTCAAAATCCTTGTAAATAATTCAGTATTTGTTTGTTTTCGTGTACTTTTCCATAACTAAATTGGCAAATTTCTGTATTTGTTTTCGTGTGGGAAACTTATTCCGTCTGCCTTTAATTTTCGTTTCTCTGAAATAATATTAATTCAACTTGCACTATTAGCTTTTAAGTTAAGGTTTTGGTACGTAACATTGATATACGCTGATTAGTCATAGAATTATAGGAGAAAATTCCATAATCATATGGAACCCGATTATGAAAGACTAGTCTTTTTAAAAGTTCTGAATGAATTTCTTTGGAACTTGCATTGTTTGTAATATAAATTTACATGGATGGTTTTAAAATATTGCATACAGTTTTACGTCACTTTGTTATAAAATTATGGAAGAAAGTTCAATAGTCAGATGAGCTCGATTATAAAACATTAGCCTTTTTAGGGTTTCGTTCATCTGACGAAACCCTATTTGTCTCACTTCTCTGTCTGTCTGTCACAGAGCCCGTTCTCAGAAACTATAGGTGTTGACGACTTGAAATTTTGGATTCTTATAGCTGAACACTTCACATCAAACTATAAATCATAAAATCTTGAAAAAGGTCTTATATTTAGCCCCCTGTAATCTAACTTGTGTGTTTTAAGCTTTTTTTTTTCTTACTGAGCCCCTAATTAAATTGAAGACTTGAAATTATGAATACTTATAGCTGAACACCTCTTATCAAACGACAAATCATAAAATTTTTAAAAAGTCTTATTTTTACCCCTTTGAGCTCTAACTTGTGTATTTTATGCTCTTTTCTAACTGAGCCCCTAATTAAGTTGGAGATGTGAAATTTTGGATACTTATAGCTGAACACCTCACATCAAACGATAAATCATAAAAATTTGGAAAGTCTTATATTTACCCCTCTGGGCTCTGACTTGTGTATTTTAAGCAATTTTTCTAACTTCCTAACTAAGTTGGAGATGTGAAATTTTGCATACTTATTGCAGAACACTTGCGATCACACGAAAAATCACAAATTTTTCAAAAAGTCTTATATTATTCACCCCTCCGGGATCTAACTCCTGTATTTTTAGCAATTTTTCTAACCTCCAAATTTTTCACCCCGGGTGCAGTTTTTTAACTTTTGCCGACACTCCTTTGACCACTCTTTCATATTATACACTATAGCCGTACATTGTTCTATTTTTACCGCCAGGGGGCGCCTACCTATCTCATGTGGTATGGGCTCGATCCCCTGGACGAATATATCTACGGATAGTTTGTAAAACGGAGTTTCGTTCGGATAGAAGTTTGTTTAGAAAGAATGCGACCCCTGGTTTCAAAACGTGAAACTAACATATTTTGCAAAAAGGTTAAACTGTTTTGAAAGGAATATCAAACGAAGCCCTCTGTGCGATACGTGATCACATTTACCCACTTGTTTAAAAATTCTACTGGACAGATTTTATGAAATTCGCACTGTTACTTTGCACTCAAATTTCTGGAATAGTTTTAGCATGTAATATTTTGTTGTACATGTTTTGTTATAGAAGTAGCTGAAATGTTCTATAATCAGGTGAAACCAATACTTAATGATATGCCTTTTAAAAAAGTTAGAAAAATTTTGATGAATAGCTTTAGTATGTTGCATAGCTGTCTATCATTCTTAGACGAAATCCTACTATAAATGATCAACTACAAAATTTGTTCCTTAACAGCCGAAATTTTGTCTTACACATTAGAAAATATAATAGCGCAGTGATGATCGTATCGTTTTTAGCCATACGGAAGGACGTTTGAGATAAAGATCTATATTGCTCTAAAATGGAAGATCAAATTCACGAAAAATAAATGCAATATAGAGAAAATATTTACGGTTAACTGATCGCTAAAACGAATATACCAAAAATACTTTTCCCTGTAGGTGTTGAGAAATCTAACATATATACTAAAGGTTAAAATTATATTCGTGTTTCAAATTAAAAACGATTTTTATTTATGGTACGTAAACGGACAGTATATCGGGCATCTTTAACACATGTATACAAAGATTCATTTCCGAAAATTGTTAAATGGAAACTCATATTTCCATTCATAAAATCGAAATCCATTAAAATGAAACTAACATTCTTGTTGTCAATCATGACATTTTGTTCAAAAAGAAAAAAAGCTTACTCTGAAAAATAGTAGCTATGTTACATTTTCTATTTAATATAAATCGCAGAAAAATTGTATTTAATATAACCGTATTTGATATAAATTGAAGAATGTTATCACTGCATTCCAGGTATTAAAACATTTATCTAAATGATATAATTAAAGATGCAACATTACAAAGAAATAGGAAATAAATTGTAGCAGCCAGTTTTTAAAACCAGTTTGAAATCATATTGACGAAATTGACGTCATATCTGGCAAACGATTTTTTTATTATTATTATCTTTTTCCAGAATTGTTTTCTTGAAATTTAAACGCCTGTATTAAAATAGATTTTTTAACTTTTAAAACATTCAAAACTTCGTCATTTTAACACACGTTTAGTTAAAATTTTTACATGCATATAGGGGGATTTTTCGCTTTCTGATTAGAATGACGTCTATTTCTAAAATGCAAAATTATAGCAAGGAACTCTGAATTCTTAGAAAACTAAATACATGCGTTATCGATATTTTTTTTAAATTATTGTGTCATTTTTTAGTGTGTGGCAACAGAAAAGAAATGATAGAATAAGAAAATTTAAAAAGAGATATTTCTATAATGTTAAATTATGGAAGGTGGTAGAAAAAAGGAGTAAATAGTGGTTTGATGATATTTTAAAGTTGACAGCGATCTTTTCCACGTTCTAAAATATATGTACATCAAGTTTCGTTCAAATCGGTCAAAAAGTGATGATTTGTATAAGAGACATACACTCAGAGAACGGCTTTTATATATGTAGACTAGCAGAACCTCCCGACTTTGCCCGTATCCATAATAAGGGTCCTCTCGGGTAGAATACATTAATATGAAATAATACAGCAATGATAATAACTGAGATTGCTGCATTCCCACCCACGAATCGTTTAAATGACCAATAAGAAATATAAATATAAATAATATAGTCTGAATTACGTCTACTATTAATTATACCATAATAATATATGTTCCAAACAAATATCAAAACATACCGGGTGTCCCAAAAAGGACTGACTGATTTTAAAATTCAATAACTTGCAAACGGTGACAGATATTTAAAAAATTCTTGCAGGAGGGTTATGCATAAGGTCAAAAGTTTTTTTACAGTGATTTTCAATTTTAGTTTGAATTACAAACAATAGATGGCGCTGCGATCAATAGACGCTGAATTCAGGCTCGATTTTTGGTACTTCGTGGCCCGGATAATACATTTCCATCTCCTTTTTCAGCATGGAACAAGAGAAAGGATCAGAAATCGAGCCTATATTTAGCGACTATTGCTTACAGCGCCATCTATTGTTTGTAATTTGAACTAAAATCGAAAATCACTGTAATAAAACTTTTGAACTTATGCATAACCCTCCTGCAAGAATTTTTTAAATATCTGTCACCGTTTGCAAGTTATTGAATTTTAAAATCAGTCAGTCCTTTTTGGGACACCCGGTATATTAAATACAATTATTTGCTTAAAAGACATCATTTCGTTAGAAAACACATTAAAAATACTAAAAAATTACATGTTTCGACTTTTTCATTGAGTCATCTTCAGAATATACAAAAAAATACAAGCGCAATGCCAATTTTAACATTATACTGATGACGAGAACGACCAAACCCATAAATTGTGCATTTACTGAAATTTTTCTTAACTTTTTGAACATCATAAAATATCGCTTTTTACACTGTCGAATAGAAAAAAGTTCTTTCAAATGAAATTTATTTGAAAATTGTATCTCAATTTTCTCATTTGAATGGATTTTAAAGTAATTTTCAATTATGGATATTTTTTAATTTGCATGCATCCCAATTACGAAAGATATACCTGTTTGCTCTTGATGCAATATTATAAAGAAAAGGCATTGCTAAGAGTAAATCTAGCATCATATTGTTGGTGGCAACAACCTGACCCAACCACAAATTTTACTTTTACTGCAATTTGAACCTTACACATCGCATATTTGATTGTTCCAACGTCTAATAGAATACAAAAAGTACTTTCAGTAATATTTGTTTGAAAAGCTTATCTGAATTTACAGATTGTTTATCCATTTTAAATTAATCTTCAATCACGGAGATATTTTTAAATATACCTGCAACCCAATAAAGAAACATATATCCGTTGGCTGTTAATGCAATTTTATGAAGAAAAGACATATCTGTGAGTAACGCATAGCATCATATAATTGGTGGCAACAACCAAACCGCTTAGCCAATAAATTACTTTTTTACTGCAATTTGATCTGTAAACATCATACATCAGATTATTTAAATATTTAATAGAAAACAAAAACATTTTCAGTAATTTGTTTGAAAAGTTTATCTCATTTTATAAATTTTTTATGTTTTTAAAAGTAATTTTCAAGCTTGAATTTTTTTAAATATGCCTGCAACTCAGTTACAAAATAGTAACTTAATTGCTCAAAAATAATGTAAATAGAGTATTTGCTGTAAAGTATTTGTTTGTTTTCGTGTACTTTTACATAACTAAATTGACAAATTTTTGCATTTGTTTGTTTTCCTGTGGGAATTTCATTCCGGCTGCTTATAACTTGGGTTCTTCTGAAATAATTTTAATTCACCTTGCACTATAGTTTTTCAGTTAAGGTGTTGGTGCGTAACATTGTTTTATGCTGATTAGTCATAGAATTATAGGGGGAAATTTCATAATCATGTGGATACCGATTATGAAAGATTAGTCTTTTGAAAAATTCTGAAGCGATTTCATTGGAACTTGCATTGTTTGTTAGATAATTTTACAGGGATGGTGTTAAAATATTGCATATAGTTTTACGTTGCCTTGTTATAAAATTATGGAAGAAAGTCCAATAGTCAGGTGATACCGATTATAAAAGATTAGCCTTTTTTAAAAGCTCTACTGGGCAGATTTTGATGAAATTTGCACTGTTACTTTGCACCCAAATTTCTGGAATAGTTTTAGTATATAACATTTTGTTGTAGATGCAATAT
The DNA here is from genome assembly GCA_963932465.1 of Maratus speciosus. Lineage (NCBI taxonomy): Eukaryota > Metazoa > Arthropoda > Arachnida > Araneae > Salticidae > Maratus > Maratus speciosus. Next base: position 629,836 of record CAWVRF010001400.1, read on the forward strand.
TATAGAATTAGCTGAAAAGTTCTACAATCTGAAAGATTAACTTTTTAATAATGTTAGATAATTTTTGAGGTATAGTTTTAGTATATTGCATATCCGTCTATCATTCTTACACCAAATCGTACTGTATATGATCAACTAAAAAATTTGGTCCTTAACTGCCGAAATTTTGTCTTACACATTAGAAAATATAATAGCGCAGTGTTGATCGTATCGTTTTCAGCCATGCGGAAGGACATTTGATATAAAGATCCGCATTCCTTTAAAATGAAAGCTCAAATTCACCGATATATTTCCTTTAATTCAAGATTTGTTCGGAGAAACCAATCACCGCAGCCGATATGTGCTATTCAGATAAATAAGTAATCGCTAAAACGAAAATACAAATAATTTTCCGTGTAGTTGTTGAGAAATCTAACAAATATACTAAATGTTAAAAATATATCCGTGTTTCAAATGAAAAACAATTTTTATCTATGTTCTATTAACGGGCATTATATCAGGCATCTTTAACACATGTTTTCAAAGATTCATTGCCGATAATTTTTAAATGGTAACTCATATTTCCATTCATAAAATCCAAATCCACAGCCGTTAAAATTAAAATGACGTTAATTTCACAAAAGTGTTCAACCGTAATGTCCATCATGAAATTTTGTAAAAAAGAAAAAAAAGCTTACTCGGAAAATTAGTAGCTATGTTACAATTTCTATTTAATATAAATCGTAGAAAAATCGTATTTTATATAACCGTATTCGATATAAATCGTAGAATGTTATCACTGCATTTCAAGTATTAAAACAGTTATCTAAATGATATAATTAAAGCTACAGCATTAGAAATAAACAGGAAGTAAATTATAGCAGCAGGTTTTTAGAATCAGTTTGAAATCATATTGACGTCATATTTAGCAAACGATTTTTTTAATTATCATCTTTTTCCTGAATTGTTTTCTTGAAATTCAAACGCCTGTATTAAAATAGATTTTTTAATTTTAAAAACATGCAAATGACGATATTACGTCAAGAAACGTTTAGTTAAAATTTTTACATATATATAGAAAAAATTTTTCGTTCTCTGATTTGAACGACGTCGATTTCAAAAATGCAAAAATATAGCGAGAAAATCTGAATTTTTATTGGCGAATAAAAGTAAAATACATGCATTATAACTTTTTGTGCCATTTTTGGGTATGGCAACAGGCAAGAAACGATTGAATTAGAAAAATTAAAATGGAGATATTTCTATAATGCTAAATTATAGAAGGTGGTAGAAAAAAAGGTAAGTAGTGGTCTGATGATTTTTTAAAGTAGACAGCGATCTTTTTCATGTTCTAAAACGTATGTACATCAAGTTTTGCGCAAATCGGTCAAAAATTGAATATTTGAATAAAGGACATACACTCAGAGAACGGCTTTTATATATATAGATTATGTCATGAAAACTGTATTGACACGTGAATATTAAAAGAGAAAGGAAACTTTAAAATAATAAATACATTAATATGCGTTTAAAGCAGCAAATTTTAGTAATTACGTCACATTTATAATGGCCAAATAATAATTCTGCCAAACAATTTATATATATCTATGCGGGACATTAATTTCATAGTTCGATATGATCTATTTAATTAATGTTCCAAATTGTAAGACATCGCGAATAATAATATTTCCTTTCTAAAAACAAAAGTATTTTCATATGAATGCTAAAAAGAGAAGGAAAACTTTAATGAAACTTTGGTAAGATTTAAAAACATTTAAAATGTCGGTATTGTGTTATGTTAATCGTTTTATAACTCTGTTAAAAATATCGGAAGGCAAAAACTCTGTTTGGTTAATTAATTTTATTTTCGTTTCTTTTCAAATGTTTAACTGATCTTCTTTAATCAAATACGAAAACAACCATTGGATATCTTAACAACAACTGATTCGGACTTATCAATGGGGATACAGGGTTATCACCACAGGTTTTTTTCATTATAATACAAAACTTTTATATTGCCTCTAATCTTTTTAAAACCGAACAAATTAGCGTGTTTTTAGATTCTGTGGTGTCTGAACGGGGGTTGGCGAGCTCTTAAGATGTACCTTGGATTCATTGAACAGGACAAATGATAAAGAAAGAATAGATAAAAAATTGTGCATGTAAAATTCTCATTTCTAGAAACATATTTTTTAGATAAAAAAAAGTTGTTTAATTACAGAAAATATAGAAAGAGATATGATGAATTAGTAATTCAACCATCTCCGATATGTTTGAATTTGAAAATGTGGAAAACCAGATACCATATATATTAAATTATAAAAATGTAACTTTCAATTTTAAATACTAGGGGGCTCGGCCCCCTACGAGCTACGCTCGCCAACCCCCGTCCAGACACCGCAGACTCTAAATGCACGCTAATTTGATCGGCTTTAAAAAGATTTCGAAAGATTGAATTATAATTTAAAAAACTGTGGCGATCTCCCTATAAACGGATTTCTATTCATTTCTCTTTGATTGGGAGATTTTAACGCCAAATCCACTGCGGTACTACTTGATTGTCCCGTCGACCTATTTCGCCAAATTATATAAATCGCCAAACCACTCGCCAAATTATACAAATTGACATAATTTTTTATTTTAAATAACGAAAGAACAAATAAATTAGTACAGCATTAATAAAAATACAAATAAAACGTCGAAATAAAAATAACTAGATGACGTAGACACATGTAACAACATTTCAAACTAAGCTAATATAAAAGGAATTAAGTAAACAGAGTCTTTGTATCCTGGTATTTTTTAACAAAGCGAAAAGAAAGTTCTTTTAAATGAGACATTTTAAATTAATCGTTTTTAATCTGACGTAATTTTTACCAAGCTATTCTTTCTCTGTTAAATATTCACTTGAAAATACCAGTTGAAAAGTATCCTCTCAAAATATCAAATAAATGTCTAGCGCAATATTTAAATTTAAACCGTTTTGCAATATTATTTTGCGTTCATTTTATGTAATAACTGTAATGTAACGTAAATATGACGTAATTTCTCCTATTTAATACTTCTAACGCATGTTAATAAATTTATTATTTTACAAATTCCTTTCTCACTTAAAATTCACGTGTAATTTTAGTTTTTATGACGTAATTTTTAATAAGTTCCTGCTTTTTGCACATAATTATTTAATTCTAATTCCAAATTTTTTTTTTCTGTTTATAATAGTCACGTGTAAATAAATTTTTAATTTATTTACACGTATAAATATTTTTTTTGAAGCAAACATTATTGCTTCCTCTGTTTATACAGTTGGCAACAGTTTAAATTAATATCACTTTCTGAAATCTGTAAAAAATATCTCTAGAAATGCTGAAAATTTGAATTTAAAATAGAAATAAAACCTCAAAAAATGAGTCAAAATAAAAAAATTAATGCAATCTGCACTCCGGCAAATTCTAACGCATAAAATGATCTAAAAATGTTTACACTGCCATGTATAGTTTTTGCTGCTATAAAACTTTTTTAGTGGAACGATTTTTTCCAACTTTAGCATTAAATATCTCTTAAAATATTTCTTCGATTTGAAAACTGTCTGCTTCAGCGTGTTTATCAACCATTTCTGTATAAAATCACCGATTTTTATATTTTTGTATGCATTATTTTTCTTAATATTAACGAAGAAAGACCTCCAGTCACAAAAAATTCAAAACCGGCGGCGGCGGCGGCGGTGACAGCGGTAGTTACTTTTTTTTAGAATAGAGAGATTTCATTTTTAAATAAATGTAGTCTTTCAGAGACTTTTCTTTCTTAAATTTTGAAATGTTTGACCGACACTAGAATTTACGGAAAAATTTCTATGAAAAGAAGTATATCATTTCTTCATTTTCTGAATAAAAGGGAAATTTTATTCCAAAATTGGGGATCCATTGTTCGATTTGGGAATTATAATTAAATGATATAAAAGGAACGACCGCCCTTCAAGAGGTTAAAAAGCAATGTTCTCCAAAATCAAAAAATTCGAAATGTATAAGTTGTAATTTAATTATATTTCTTATACTTCGAAATGATTGACTGACATTAGAATTTACAAAAAAAATTCTAAGAAAAGCAGTAGATCATTTCTTTATGGACTGAATAAAAGGGAAATTTTATTTCAAAATTATGATGACATTGTTGTATTTGTGGATTAAAATTAAGTAATATAAAATGTACGACCGGCCTTTAGGGTGTTTAAAAGTAATGTTTTGCAAAATTAAAAAATGCGAAATGTATAGCAATTTATGTATATTTCTTGTATTTTGAAATAGTTGACTAACACTAGAATTTATGAAAAAATTTATATGAAAAGAAGTTGATTATTTCTTTATGTACTGGGTAAATATGAAATTTTATTCCAAAATTATGATTCCATTGTTCCATTTGAGCATTACACTTAAGTGACATAAAATAGAGAAAAATCAGAATAAAAACATATATGTACTTTCAAGAAATATGTTGATGATGTCTTATGTGTTTATTAAGTTTTGATCACATGTAAACAATAGAAAAAATAATGCTTAAACTAGCAGTAAATCAGGAGCTTTTGGAGTTCAGTGCATCCGTCCAAATGATACGTTATATGTCGAATGTACTGGTTGTCAAGGTAAAGAAAGAAAGAAAGTGATGACAGTCGTACTTTATGAGTTTTGCTTTACGTGTATAAACTGATCGCAATCTTCAATGAAATTTCGCTTTTCCTGTCTGTTACTTTTAATTGAAATTTACACAAATATTTGCATAATTCATCCAACATTGTTCAAACGAAATAATAATTTTAACATACGTTTTTCGCAAAATATTCTTAACAGCAATAAAATTTAGATTTTTTTTAAGGATAAAATATGTCTAATTTAATACTATTATAAATTAGAAGAATAAAGAATTTAATATTCAACATGATTCAGAAATAGCAGAAAATAGGAAATTCCAATCATCGAAATCATACAATATGATAAAGAATTTATTCAAGGAACTCCGATATTCTTGAATTTGATGTACGTACCTACGTACATTTTAAGGTCTAATTGTGCATAAACTAAAAAATGACAGTTAATATGTTAGTTGTAAATGTAACATACTGATTATCGTATATAATAATAGTTAAAGTGAAAATAAAAATACAAATTTAATAATGTTGCCCTTTTGTCCCACCTTGGGATGATTAAACAAGACAAATAAAAAAAAATAATGAAGCGATGGTGAAATTTTGCAATATGAAAATTTTCATTTCTATTTTTATTCAGTATAGTATAGGTAATTTATAATGTAATTGAAGACGAAGCAAAAATAGAAGGAACGCTTGAAACTGGTGATTAATGTAAATAAACATCAACGTATATTCAAAGCATCTGTCTCACCGATGCTTCATTTGCTGATAATTCGGTTTGCATAGGATTGGAAAAAAAGCAAATATGAGGGTATAATATTGTTTCTTACGTATTAAAAAAAAATATATATATAAAAGATCGAAATTTAATGAGAATAATCCATACAGTACAGTATACGTTGAAAACTAGTTGAAGGGGCTCCATGTAAGGAACAGGAGAACTGCTTGAAATGTTGGATAATGTAAATAAACTAATAAGGATACAATATTGCTAAATATATTTGATTAAAATATTATAAAATTTTCGTAATGTGCTATCAAGAAATTTGTCTGTTCTACTGATTTATACCTAAAGTGATTTGTTTCACGCTTTCTATGCTTTTTTACATTATTAATTGAATTTCTTTATAAAAGAGATGATATTTTTCACTAATAATTTCAAAACGACAATTGCAATCAGTATTGTATCGCAGTTCAACTTTAGATTTTCTATTGAAAAGGCATGAAACATTTTGCAGGGGGGAATATATAAAAAAATTAATTATTTTGTCAGTTATTATACTGTTATTTTATTCTATGACAACACTATATTAAGTAAATTTTCGCAAAAACAAACAAACTAACTAACAAACAAACAAATATATTCACATACAAAAATTGGACGATGCTGTAAATTCCAGTTTTGGAAAAATATAATTTGTGAGAATTACTTAAAAAAGAATTGTTTCATATGTTTAAATGAAAAAAAATTGATTTCATGTATATGAAGTTTAATTATGTGCTAAAGATGTCGTGCAAATTACAGTTAGTCTTTATGAAGCAATAAGTCTCAACTTGTTTAGATAAAAAGTGGGAAAGTTATTGAAACTTATAGAAAGCAATATAATAGAGTAGAAAAGTGTAAACGCCCAGTGCAGAAAATAATCTGTAATAATTTGATCATAGTTTATGAAAAACAAGCAAAATTTTACTATATGTAGAAGTGATACTTGTTTTTGATTCTGTGTATAGTAAAGTGAGGACAGATGTCGCAGAGATTGTATTTGCGACACTAGTGCTCCCTAGGCCAAATTAAGAATTTCGTTGTGTGCCTAAATGCTGTCTGCTGTGCTGTATGCGTTTCCACCGCTTAATTGTCAGTATTTACATATTTATGCTTGTTTCTATGGTTCGAACCTGCATGGTAAGTTGCTAAAATTATTCTAATAAAGTTTTATAACATATTTTAAGCAAAATAAACATAGATTTCACCCCAAAACCGTTTGCAACTGTAGACTAGATCCTCGTAGAATACAGGCATGTGCTTGTCTTTCTCTCGTGTCGCTCACATGACACAAAATTGCGACGCGGCATCTTACCCGCCACTTTGGGACAGATGCCGCACCGAGCTTGAGGGACAGATGCCGCAAAATATATTTTTGTTTGTCGGTTCAATAAATTCATCACTGCGATTTAAGTAGAACTTACATTTAAATGAACGTATATTAGCGCATTCTGCTACTTATCAAATTATTCTCAGCAACAGTGGTGGTTCACCAGGTGTGAATAAGGAAAACGTAGGCCGTTTACAATTCTCAACATCTAAACTATTAAACAATGGTTAAAAGATCTATACAGCCAAGTAAGAGAAAGCAAAATGCTGCAAATATTACAAGCACAGATTTTATAAACAAGAAAAAAGAAGAAGGAAATAAAAAGCAAAAGAAGCAAGAAAGCGTCAAAGCACGACAGCTTGGCGGAAGTAAAATGTGTAAAAAAGGAAGGGAAACATCAACTTGAAAACACCTCACTTGAGGAAGAAACTGAAATGTGAGTCATCTTCCGACAGTGACGAAAATATTCCTCTTATGGATTCTGAAGGCAGTATTGGATTGGAATTTGATGACTCTGAATGTGCTGAGTGTCTGGAGTCATATCAAGAAACAAAGTCTAAAGCGGTTTGAATTCAGTGCATAACACCACCACAGTGCCACTTTACTCTTGCAACGGAAAGTGTGGTGATTGTGGGCAAATAGAAATACGAAATAAAAAAAAAATGAGAAGAAAAGCCAAAAATAAAAAGACTACGGCCTAAAATGAATGGAACTAGTATTTAAGAGCAAACTAGAATGGTCGCCTGGATATATACAAGTGGTTTATATCTTTTTTGTAATTATGCTGTCAATTGTTTCCAGTGAAATGTTTTTTTCTTTTTTTGCCTTAAGTTTTATTTTTTGAGCTTGCACTTTTGCAATTTCGTTAAACTTTTCACAATTTAGTGATATATATAATTTATGTAAGTTTACTGTTATTTATTTCATTTTAAGTAGTTTGAGGAAATAAAAATGTGATTTACTTGAAAAAAAAATAAACAGCATAGCTTTTTTCTCCATGCGGCATCTGTACCACACCCCACGCGGCATCTTACCCAGCACATAAAAATGATGTTAAAAAAGGACGTTTGGGAAAATAATTATGCCTGCTTTATTAAGGGGGCTTTAACTTGTTTATCATAGAAATTTGATTCTAAAGGGTTTGATTAATGATTTCTGGTACTTAGTTTGTTGTTTTTTGCTTTATTGTGCATTTTAAAAGAAGAAAAGTAAAACTGCGGCATCTGTCCCCACTTTACTATATTCCCACAATGCCAAGTTGTCGCAGTTTTAATAAATGTGTTATTTTCTAAGGTAATTCACTAGGACGTTTTACCCGCTACAAGTGTGTATAAAGCCCTCCCTTATGCCTTTCCCCCCCGCATTAAAAACAAACAAACAAAAATAATGGAAATCTTAATGTTATTTAGTAGAATTATAAAACGCAGTTGTTTTCTGTTACAATTGGCATAAACAGTTATAGTAATCAGACCTTACAAGTTGTAATAAGAAAAGAAAAACGACAACATTTCAAACACATTATCCAATAGAGAAAAGTACAAACAAAAGTCAGATAAGTAATTTTCAAAGTTTGTAAAAGGTTTGACAATTAGCTTTGCGCTTTAATTTCTGTCTGAAACTCACATTTCAATATCGGATACATAAATGAGACAAATATATGAAACAGATCTAGAAGTAGGAAAATATTGATCGCGTGCCCAATACTCATACTCAGTGCATTGAACCCGTTCTTTACCATCCTTCATGCATGTTTTCTCAGAAACTAGGCATGGGCAGTCTTCGTCGCTATACACTACGGCCATTTTTATCCTAATACCTTTTTGTTTTTTCGCTGTTTTCCTTTCTCAATGTTTAAATTAAAGTGCTGCTTCTTTTTTTAAGATCGGCTCCTCATTAGCTCACGTTCTTCAATTTCATTAATATAATACATTTGAATTCAATAAATGTTTAAAATGCAGAAAATGAAGTTATTGGGAATAAATGTAGAAAACAAACATTTCACCGTGATTTATTCAATTAAAAAAAGTTCGGGATAAAATGCTCACTTGGTCTTTTTACCCTTTCTTTGCTGGGCGATTTAGCCATTTTCAACCATTTTCTTACAATCGCATTATTTTGTATTTAGTCATTCAACATAGCACTAACATTATTTTCAAAGCAGTATGCTTCCATACAAAACGTTTATATATATTAAAAAAAAATCAGAAAAATATACTTACTTATGAGTCCACAGTAATAACTAGAATGGACGCCAAAATTCTTTTTCAACTGTTTGAAAATAATCATAGACAGCTTTCTAATAATAAATGACACGCGATCTCGTGAAACGACTGCGCATCATAAAATATTTCCTTCTATAAATTACTATACTGAGAAACCACGCCGTATCTTGTTTCATTTAACACCTTTAAGCTACGTGCCCGTTAGGTATAGGCTACTTTTTAAAAAATCAGATTGCTTGATTGCCACCACTTTTTTGAAGTAGAAATATTCACTTTATTTAATAGCAGATAAAATGATGAGAGAATAAAGCCAATTACACTTTTTTAAAAAATCTGGTGGGAATCAAACAATGTGAAATAAAAACAAATGTCTACACTGCCCATGAAATTTATGGTCGCGATCATTAAGGAGTTAATAAATAATAAGGGTGGCCGTTTTGCCCAGTTTTACTCTATGTAATAAAAAGACATAAAAATTTAACGCTACAAGTATTACTTTGCAGAAAAAGAAAAATGCGAAATATATAGCTTGCAATTTATATATATACTAGCAGGCTAAGCAGGCTACGCTGGTCTATTTTTCAAAACATAACATAAATCAAACGAAATCTCGAATTTGACTTTGTATTTTAAAGCAATATGGACCTTCAACTCGAATGCCCTTTTCCATTACTGAAAACCATACGAAAGCCATTGCGCTGTTGCATTATGTTTTGCGTTGAACAAAATTTCAGCTTTTTAGACTCAAATCTTTCAGTTGATCATTGTTAGTAGAGTTTGGTATAGAAATGCGGCAGTTATGACAACAGGAATTTAAATATTCTCTAGTTACCACACCACTAAAATAGAGAATGTTATAATGGTTGCAGAGATTGACCACTGAGTTTAAATAATTTTCAGGTGGTTCATTTTCATTTGATAGTTTTTGTCTTCTGTAATCTTCAAATACAAATAAAACTTCCAATAATATAAAAAAACACCATTGGCTGATGACCAGAAGATTACGGAAAATTAGTCCAATATATTTTAAATACTTTCCTAAAAGAACAGAAGATATGCAGAAAAATTAAAAAAGAAATGATGAATTAAAAACAATATAAAGAATTTAGGGAAGATTTCCGTATCCTGTTCGGGGCGAAGAAATCCAACATGGCGCCGAAAGACCGTTTTAGCAAATTTTTTAAGAGACGGAAAAACATGATTTAAAAATTTTATAGATATATAGTTTTGACAATAAACATCATATTTGTATTATTGTTTTTATACATTATGTATGTAATTATATATATAGAGAGATATATACATACATATTAATAAATATACTATATACTTATGCATGTTTTTATAATCTTATGTATTTTATATTTTATACATTTATTATACATGCGAAATTAAAACATAATATTATATAACAAAGGTTAAGATATGTTTATAATATTACATCTACAGAAAAATATCGTTTAAAAAAAACCCCAAAAAATAATTATAACAAAAATGTGTATGCAAAATTATTATTTATCCACCAGTGGCAGTAAGTAATAAAAAAACCAACCCCAAATGCTGAAGATCGCAACAACCACATCGAAATATCTATCGCCAAAAGAAGCTCGCCAAAAAAACCAGAAAAGTATATGGAACTCTTCCCAAAATTTATTTCAGCAAGCAATTATTACTGCAGAATATTTTTTTTATATACCTATATATAATAATAATGCCTAATTGTTGCATAAATAATCTTAGGAATAAACTTTAGTTCCTAACTTTTGAAGCAGCGAATATTTCTATACACGCAATCACCGATAGTATTAAAAAAAGAAAAAGAAAGAGAGAGAGAGAGAATGGACGGACAATATTCGGTAATTTAAGATCTAGCCTGCAAAAATCACTTGTTTGGGAGAAAAACAAACGGGCAGTTTTCCTTATAAATTTAAGGTGATTTTTTTTTAATGTGTAAAGTAATTTTTTTTACAATATGTGTGTGTGCATTTGCACTGAAATTTAATAAGTCGACTCTATTTTTATAATATTAACAGTTATTTATACAATTTACATTTGAATATATCATGTTTCGCAAAAAACCTCCCATGTTCGGGGAAAACACTAATCGGTATGTATATGGCATACTTCCCTAGTAAAGTATAGTGAAAAAAAATTAAATGTTTTCAAGTAAATTATTTTACAATATGTGTGTATGTTGAAGGCATTTACACTAAAATTTAAATATTTTACTCGATTTTTATGCTATTAATTGTTATTTACATATTTACATTTAAAAGTAAAAATTTGTCCTAATAATGCTCTCGTACACTTAAAAGAAAACATAATTATTGCGAAAATCGCTTGGGCTTATGCTTTTTTGGCTTAAAATCACATTGTTTGGCAACAAAAGTAAATTCAAACTCCCAATTAAACAAATAACGAACAACTCACAGTTAGAGCCATTTTTAAAATTAATTCTGCTAATTTCTCCTGTAAGAAGCATAATGGTAGAATAGATAAAAATTAAATTAAAATAAAATTATTTAAAAAAAAAGAAAAAAAAAGTTATTCAGATTTTATCTAATGAAATTTTTGAGATGCATTTTTTCTTTAACCTGGCGCACAAAAGTTAACATCGCCAAACATGTATCAACACAAAACATTCTTAATTAATTTTTAAACATTACGAATACCCCTTTCGTGTTTAAATTATATATTTTCATTTCATAATATTATTTCTCATTTAATTGGTTTTGGCCTTTTTTACTTTATTTTAAATTAAATTAGTAACATTTTTTTTTCCCGAGATGTTTGTATTATTTTCTAACGGATATAGCCATTTTAATTCTTTTATTAGCGGTAATTATCGCCGAAAAATTAATTGTTGCAACACTTTCGTCGAAAATATCAATAAAATACGAAATTTATTACTAAAAATCATAGTTATCTCTGCATATTTGACTCATAAACTACCGCGGGAATATTCTCTGTTGAATGATACAATCTGCAAAAAAATTCACCGGGTAGTTTTTGAAAACACTCGAGCCGAAATTTTAGAGATTGCTGCTTTATAATATATAATATGATATGATGTAATAAAACAAATTTCATTTATGCATTTGTTGAGATTTTGATTATAAAAATATTTTTTCAAAGTTGATTATATTTAGTTTATTTACTAAAAAATCATCATTTTCACCCTTCCTGTTTCAGTTGAAGAAAACACATGTAAAGAAAAGAAAAAACAATGCATAGAAACTGGTGGTTCATGCAAATCACAAGATACAGGAATTCAGTGCATCTGTCCAAACGATATGTCATATGCCGTAGATTCTGGTTGTCATGGTACGTGTAATAAAAAAAATTTGTTACAATCTTACTTGGCGAGTTTTGCTTTAATAGGATAAACTTATTCTAATATGCTTATAAAAATTCTCGAAGATGTAAAGTATTATTTATAATGAAATTTTTAAATATTTTCTAATATTACTTATGTTTATACGAACTTTCTGAAAACGAAATAATATTTTCAACAAACGTAATTCCAAAAAGACGCTTGGTAGCAAAACAATTGTGAATTTTACAGCATTATGTGATTGTATCTAAAATAATTATAATACAAAACAATTCTAAATTACAAAATTTAATCTTTGAAGTGATAAAAAAATTGCTGAAAATACAAAATTTTAATTATCCAAATCATCCACTATTATAAAGTACTAGCAGCCTTCAACCGCTACAATCTTGTAGCGCTCAATAACAATCATGCTCAATCAGAGCTCAATAACAATATTGAATCAAACGAAAGGTATCTAACAAAGATGAAAAAAAAAACTTAATATCTAATCAAATATTTATAAATATTGTTTTTTAAGATCTAAAAGTTCAGAAGCTAAAAATTCTGATTATGCTAATTATTGCTACTAATTGATGATCTTAAATAGTAATTTTTTTAAGTGAAAAAAATATAAATATTATATTGCTGATCATTTTTTGGGCATTTGTCTGAGTAAAGACTAAAACAAATTGAGAACGACACAATACGGAAATGTTCCATCATGAAAATCGTCATTTCTGTTTGCTACTGTTAAGAATTTACTCCTCGATCAATCTAATTGAACGGTAGCTGTGAGGAATAATTCTCTCTACCATGCAAAATTAATCAAAAGTTTTATTTTGAAATCTTGAATATATAGAATACAACAAAAATAATAAATTAAATGCGTAGGTTGTTGACTTATATGATTATATAAAACACTGAGTCCTTGTAGATTCAAATTGGTAAAACAGTTTACTCTAGAACATCTCATTCAGCAGCGAGTTCGTTGGTCAGGTGGCTTTTACAGGAAGGTCTCCCGCCGTCCTATACAAGTTCCGAGCGCTTCGCTCAATTTTACTCGGCACCTCTCGTGCTTTCAGCCCGGGAAAAAATCTTTTTTTCCCTCGTTCGTGCGAGCCAAACGCACACCCCAGTTTCCGAATCCAAACTGATCCCCTCCTCTATTTTCCTCCGAAAAAAATGGTCACTCTCTCGGACACCGTGAGAAAACTTTCAACATCCATCTCTGTCAATGCCTTTAGGCATTAGCGAATTCCTTTGCGAGACCTAAACAGGGTGGTCTATACTCCGAACCCTTAGATGTATCTCATATCCTTTATCAGGGCGTGCTACGCCCTAAGTGCTAATCCATCATCACTTACAATGTCCTAGAGCGTGAGAAAAATGTCTACTAGTCTTTCTATGCACCTGGGTGTATCCAGTTTTTCTTTAGGAGGACTTCTTCCCCCATCATCTGATAACATAGAAGTTCATTTCTTTACAACACCCCCCTCTAAAAGACGATTCTTCAGGCTTGAATGAAGAATCTTATGACCAGTGGATGAACGCAACAAATTCCAATATCTCAGAGTGGCAGATGCAATAAATACAATTATCAATGGGCGCTCTGATACATTACACTAAAAAAATATACATATATATACATAACAAGATAAAAAATTACCAAATGAAAAATTTAGAATAAAACAACTATTTCTTGGCTTACAAAGTATAAACTAATGAAATTATTATTTTTTTCGTACAATAGTACTTTTAGCTTTTAGTATTTAACGAGTTTATTCCGCACGACTTAAATAATCAACATGTGCAATATCTCGTCCTGGTCTATGCTTTATTGCATAATGATAGGGTTGCAGTGTGAGAGCCCATCGTAAAAGCCTCGGATTATTCCCAGAATTTCGTTTAAGAAAAACTAAAGGATTGTGATCGGTTTCTATAGCAAAGAGTTGGCCGTCAACATAGTGACGCAATTTCTTGATTGCAAAGATAATAGCTGCACATTCCTTCTCCGTCGCACAAAAACTTTTTCTGTTTCCGAAAATTTCCGACTTAAGTAAATTATGGGATGTTCCTCTGAACCCTCACGTTGTGCTAAAATAACCCCAATACCCTTTTCAGAAGCATCCGTTTGTATGATAAATTCCTTAGAATAATTGGGAGCGTACAAAATGGGTTCTTCCGTAAGTTTCGTTTTCAACAGTTGAAAAGCCTTTTCCATTTCGTTGCTCCATGTTACCTTTTCCCTTTTATTTTTACCTTTAAGCGCGCGCGTTAATGGTTCCACCATAACTGCATAATCTTTTATATACATTGAGTAGTAACCCGCCATACCCAAGCATCGACGTATCTCAGTTTTGTTTTTAGGGGTTGGTAAATCTAAAATAGCACGAATTTTAGTTTCTGCCGGGGAGCGTCTCCCGTCGCCTACCACATGCCCTAGATATTTGACCGTTTTTGTGCAAACTTGCACTTAGCTAATTTAATCTTTACCTTGGCTTCTTCTACTCTCATGAGCACTTTTTCTAGGTGTTGCAAATGATCCTCCCAAGTTTCGGAGAATACGGCCATGTCATCAAGGTAAGGTAAACAAAATTCCTCTAAACCTCTTAACATTTTATCCATAAATTTCGAAAATCTATAGGACGCGTTTAACATTCCAAATGGCATGACCAGGGGGATATAAGAACCGAAACTGGTTACAAATGCGGCCAACCTTTGCGCCCTAGCTGTCAATGGAATTTGCCAATATCCTTTCGTGAGATCCAAAACTGTTATATACTTCGCGCTAGCAACTCTCTCTACCCTATCCTCTATGTTTGGTAAGGGAAAAAACTCGGCCCGTGTGATCTCATTTAACTTTCGGTAATCTATACAAGGACGAGCGTCTTTCCCAGGGGCTTCTACCAGAATCATCGGGGAGGCGAAATCTGACTCCCCTTCAACGATTATATTTAACTCTAACATTCTTTTTATTTCTTTCCTCAAAATTTCAGTTTGTCTAGGCGAAGATCTGTAAGGTTTTATCTTTACAGGTTTATATTCTAATAGTTCCACGTCGTGCTCCATTAAGTCAGTGCGCCCCGGATCATTAGAAAATAAAGTTTTAAATTTATCTAATAAATTTCTCAATTGCTCTATCTGCCCCGACGTACATCTAGTACTCAAATTGCTGTCTTTAATAACATTTTCAAAATCATAAGTCTCAGCCCCCGCTTCTGGAAATGCTATGTCCAAATCTTGATTTTCCTCGCCCTCATCTATCTCTTGCGCCACAAAATTCACTAACTCAATTCTTTTCAAATATGGTTTTAAGAGATTGACGTGATATATTTGAGCCTTTTCGCGCCTACCTGGAACACTCACAATATAATTTGTCTCTGAGATTTTGGACTGAATTTTCCCTGGACCTATCCACGATACCGATAATTTGTTCTTTTTGTTGGTGGCTAGAACCAACACTTCGTCACCCACCTTAAATTTCCGTTCTACCGCCGTTTTGTCATACCACAACTTTCTTTTTTCACGAGATTCGGTCATATTCTCCACTGCTAGTTCCTGACAGTGTTTTAGCCTATTAACCAAATTAAATACATATTCAGTAACTAACTCATTCTCTTCCTCTCCTCCCGTCCACTTTTCAAAGAGCAATGATTCGGGAGTTCGTAAATTCTTTCCATGTACTAACTCTGCAGGAGAAAAACCCGTAGAATCATGAGTTACCGTCCGCAAGGCTAATAACGCATACGGCAAATTTTCCTCCCAACTTGCGCCATTTTCAACACACAAAACTTTCAATAATCTTTTCACTGAGCGATGCCATCGCTCAACCAAATTACTTTGTGGTCGACAAACCGACGAGTGAGTTAACTTCCCGTAAGGCATGGTGACGTTACGGCGACGTCGTTGTGAAGTCACACTGTGACTTTGTGACCGTCGATGTGACGTCACGTGACGTCGATGTGACGTCATAGTGACTAGAATGCGAGGTCGTTATGGCCGTTTTAGAGGTCGTTTGTGACGTCACATTGTGACCACTCTGTGAAGTCACGGTGTGACAAATTTGTGAAAAGTGTGTCATTTGTGACTATTTTGGCATTAACTTTGTGACGAACCTGTGACGAAAGCGACAATGCTTTGAAGTCACACTGTGACCAATTTGTGAAATATGTGTCATTTGTGACGAACTTGTCATAAACACTGTGATTTCAAATGAAAATCAAATTTCAAATTAATTGCTTAAAAGACGCAAATAGTGAAAATGATTCCATGCTGGGACTCGAACCCGGGCCATCAGTACAGTGCACTGACATTCTACCGACTAAATCACATGGAACGATACCCAGGCTGAAAAATTTCTCACTATTACATGTTGGCAAGGCTACAAACCCAGCACAAGATGGAATATTTAGCGTGAGCCACCAACATGATGCAAACACGAAACTTAATTAAATCCAGCATCGATTGAAATTATATTAATACTTGGAAATTTTTCCAGCGAGAACCATTCGCTTTGCATACAATATTTCAAATGAAAATCAAATTTCAAATTAATTGCTTAAAAGTCAATTTTAATTTGAAATGTTGTATGCAAGGCGAATGTTTCTCCCTGGAAAAATTTCCAATTATTAATATAGTTTCAATCGATGCTGGATTTAATTAAGTTTCGTGTTTACCCCATGTCGGTGGCTCACGATAAATATTCCATCTTGTGCTGCGTTTGTAGCCTTGCCAACATGTAATAGTGAGAAATTTTACAGGCTGGGCGTCGTTCCATGTGGTTTAGTCGATAGAATGTCAGTGTGCTATACTGATGGCCCGGGTTCGAGTCCCGGCATGGAATCTTTTTCACTCCTTTGCGCCTTTTAAGCAATTAATTTGATATTTGATTTTCATTTGAAATATTGTATATAAGGCGAATGATTCTCTCTGGAAAAATTTCTAAGTATTAATACAGCGATGAATTTTAAAATAAACTTTTGCTGTAAATATAAAATCTTATCTTTTTACCGTACTTTTTAGCAAAATATCGCTATTTTGGAGTCCTATTCTTCTAAAACATTTAAAATTTTTCCACTTAAAAAACAATGCTTATCAACTGCCATATTTTTTTATTAAGTTCTATGCTTGATATTGAGTTCAAGCTTGATATTTAGAATGTGTAAGTTTTTTTTAATTTGTTGTTATTTGTCATTGCTTTATTAAATATGAACATGGAGACTAACGGATATTAATACAACTATTATTTATAGAGCGGCATGATAAGCGATATTTATTTAAATTTTTTATTCCCGTGTATATTGTATTTTGTGAATATGAGCTAAATAGATTTGGTATGTTTTATAGGAAAAGACTGATCTAGGAAATAGAAAAAAAAAACGATTAAGAAAAATCATGCGTTAAGCATAGATTATAAAATACTTTCCAACACTTTCTGAATGCTTTAACAAGACATCGTAATTTAGGGAAATGACGTAAATAAGATAACTAAGTAAACATTTCAGAAAACGCATAAAACATTTGAAAAACTGATTTCAACAGTTACCGTCCATAGCCAAATATGTTTTCCAATTCTTTTGAACAGCCCTGTATTTGATCTGTAGGTTGATACACTGAAAAAAAAATGAAGTACTCAAAAATGAGTAATCCGACGTACTCATATCGAATTGAATATTTTTGGATCAAAAATGAACCTATGCTTTCTCTATTTTGAAACATCACATGTTATAAAACCCAAACAAACGAATAGTTTTGTACCCTGTAATGGTTCATTTCATTTATAGCGGCATAGCGGCATAAATGATGTTTATTAATGTAAATATTAAATTATGCACAGCATTTAAAAAATAATTTAAAAGTACTTGGCAATAATGCTCTTGTCATAAAAATATTCGATTTGAGTATCTTGCTAAGAATTTTGCTATTTTTCTTAATAAATAATCAATTAAACATTTCTTGTTAAGAACTTTGAACGGGAAATAAATGTCAGTACATTTTTACTTTAAATTTTAGGTTGTTTTTTTTTTTTGGGGGGGGGGGGGAGTGCATAACGATTCATATTTCATCACAACCATGGAATAAAAAATGAATACATGTGTTTCTCAACTTTGAGTACATTTGGATCGGAGCTATTTTGAGTATGTGACGCATTTAAAATTGGGTACTTCTTACTCAATATTGAGTACCCATTTTTTAAGTGTATATATACTATATAATGGGGAAATTTAGTTTAGCAAGGAAACGCCTAACAGGTTGAAATTCTTTTTCAGCAATTTATACTAATGTAAGGAAAGATACTTGAATACTTTTGTACAACCCTGTAGTTTACCTAGAATCTTTATTACACGCTACTATTTAGTTAAAATTTAATTCGAACTAAGACACTCTTAAAACTGCTGAAATCACATTTCCAGAAATTATCATTTATAGACGGCCTTGTATCCATTTCCTTGCGTGACCCTATGTATCATTTTATCCATATTCTACAAACATTTATTGGTAAATTAAATGCAGTTCAGCGAAAAAAAAAACATAACTCATTTAAAAACCACCTTTAAGCAATTTGCGCCCATACCCAGTAATCCTTACGAATACTTTTGTGTAGCCTTGTATAGGAATTATAGCATTTATATACACGATACTATGCATAAATATAGTGAATCATAAAAGCGCATATCATAATTAAAAATACATTTCCAGCAAACATCGCTAATGAACAGTACTTCGGATACAATATAGTATCTGAAATATTTTGGGTGTCCCTGTAAATGCTATATACGTATTATTCGTATTATAAATGAAATAATTTATAGTATGTAAACCTAAGCGACATACATCAATTTCATTATATATGAAATAGATTAACATAATTAAAGTATGCTGCAAACAATTCCCTCCACCCCTATATCATTATGTATTTGAATTCCTTTTTTAGCCCTGTAAATGAACAATAGCTATTCTGTGCATCGCATAGTCAACAGAATGCATATTTTAGTGCCCTTCATAAATGCATATAAATTTTATTATGTTTGAAAGCGTGCGTAAAATCATTAAAAATCATTTGAAACGATTTTTTTCCATAGGCCGTAATGTAACGGAAAACTTTTGGCTGGCCCTGTAAATGAACAAAGCATGCTACAAACTTCATTACAAATAGGTACCGTGCTATAGTAAACGTCAATAACATCCAAAAATTTCAGGGCAATCCGAGTATATTTTCGGGAGTTAGAGTGCGGACAGACTGCTAGACGCAGAGACAAACCTAAGTCATAAGCACTTTTCAACTTATGTCCTTATGTATCCTGTATTATATGAACTTTTAAAAAATATATACTAAAGCAGTTTAATCTATAACTTCCTATCAGGCATGAAAAACACTTTATTTCAATGCTTAAATATCATATTTTACTTTTTAGTGCCAATAATTACGTGTATCATAAACGTAGAAAATGAATTTACAATAGAAGAAAATTTAATAACCGATTCAGAATGTCTATAATTAAATGTTTGATTAAAATCACAAACACAAAAATTCTTACGTACAATTTAAAAAAATAAATATACCAATTTGAAAAACACTAAAAATAATAATTAGTATTTATAATTGTACTATTAAACAACAGCAAAATACAATAAATAAATTAAATGCACTATTAGATTTAACAATATCTCAAAAATATTTCCGTATGGTATAAGGAATTACTATTATTTCATAATTTTGGCAAATGTTAAATCTGAAAACATTGGTTTGAAGATTTAGGATTTAAAAAGATAATTTAAAATATTATTAGCACTAAAAGAAAATTCTTTCAAATGTTTCACTACTGTAATATGTAAAAATATATTTTCCCAGTATAATGTTAATTTCTAATCTGAAACAGTTTCGTAATCTCATGATAATCGAACATCATATTTAACCCCAAAATAATAATAACTATAAGTGTTAGTAATCAAAAAATAGTAAGAAGCCGATAAAATAATTCCAAATCATTGTCGTTCCATACATTTTCAATCTCAAGTAAGAGTAAATTAATGTTTATATTAATTCCAGTATGAACTTAAGCCTGAATCAGTCTCTGCGCAGATTTTTTTTTTTTTTTTTTCAAGCGATGGCAGATTAAGATATTTTTCTTTACAGTTATCGAATTGAAAAATATCGCTTCTGACATAAAGATCAGTCTCTTACAAATATAACATAAAACTATTTAACTCATAATATACAAATCAGGAACAAAATATTTAAATTAAATAACACTTACATATACGTTCCATTAATATCCGTGTATCCTAAAATGGTCATTTCCTTATCTTAAAGTGTTGTAGACTTGGTGATGTTCTAAAAACAGTGAACAATTTCCCGCGTCTTCTCATATTTATTTTTCTGTGGGCAGACGATTTTCAAGCAGGTGTTCTGTTACAGATTATTTGTTTTTGTATGCAAGAAATATTGAACTTGAATGCGCAGTAATTTTCTGAAAGTATCGTTAATTAAAATTTTGTATTTGAAGACATGTCCTACATATTTAATCTTTTCTTTTTATCCGTACCAAATAATTCAAGTTAAATGTATTGTAAAGTTCCTTTTTTCTAAATAATCATAATAATAATATTCTTAATTAGAGTTTATTAGATAAAACATTGTTTAAATTTTTAAAAGGTGTAAAAATAAATTTAATGGTATTAACGACCCCCCCCCCCTTTTTTCTTCTTCTTTTTTTTAAAGTAAAGTTTATTTTGCACAAATTTTGTATATTTCTTTTATTTTCGGAAAATGCTAATTTTATTTAAAAAGTCTGAAAGAAGTAGAATTTATGACTTGAATACAAATTATAAAAATATTCTAAAGCAAGAAATGCATAGATGACTAAACTCTGAAGACTCTTTCTACGTGCTCATTAAAAGGTGCATATTTAACTGTAATAGAAAATTTTTAGTTTGAAACCACAGAAGTGTTTCGAATAATCCTGGTCGGTAAAAAAAGAAAGAAAGGAAGAAATTTCCTCCCAGCAAACTAAATATGTAAAGTGTATAAATTTAATAATCCTAATTCTAAATATATTATCCAAATGCTAGATAAAATTGAAATCATGAAAAAGTATACATTCACTGTCTTAGATATCAAATGGATAAAATATAGCCTGAAAATTTAGTTTATTAATGCTTGTATCGTGCACTTTATTTATTATGCCCCCCCCCTCTCCCCTTTAGTGACAGAATTTACCATTTGCTATCCACTAATATATTTTCATTCCTTATGCCGCTATAACTCGTGACTGCTTAAAATATTTCTCTTCATTTTCAAAGATTTTTGAAGTTCATGTTTTTGTCACACTGTGACTTCATATATAGTGGTTTTTTTTGTCACATATGTGACGTGACGTACGTTACATAGCAGTGACATAACAGTGACGTCACATTTTTTCTTAATTGCCAGAAAAATATAATTTTACAGTAAATAACATGTTTTAAAGAGTTTTCGTAAATTTTTAAAGTTTTCTAAGAAGTTCACATCTCAGTCACAATGTGACATCACTGAGTGGTGGCATTTTGGTCACAGATGTGACGTGACCACAGTGACTTACAGTGACGTCACAATGACGTCACTGTGACCATGCATGCTATGAGGGTTAACTCCAAATTTCTTTAAGAATGCGGTTGTTAACTCGCTTACAAAATATCTTCCGAGATCTGTTTGTAACTCTCTGGGATATCCTAATCTGCTAAATACCCACATTAATGCTTCAATTATAGTTTCCGATCGGACATTAGATATCGCAACAGCCTCCGGATACCTGGACGCCACACAAATAACTGTTAAAATATACCTATTCCCTTTTTCAGACTTCGGTAAGGGACCCACAATGTCAGCTGATAACTTCGAAAAAACCTCTCCAATAATCGGCACACGTCTGAGCGGCGCTTTCCCTATTTCCCTAGGTTTTCCAATCCTCTGACATGAATCACATGTTTTGACAAAATTCTCTATGTGTTTTATTACATTCGGCCAAAAGTAATGACGCAAAACCTTATCCTTTGTTTTCATTTCACCAAAGTGCGATGAAATCCCCTCATGACAGGCTCCTAAAACGTCTAATCTGAATTTCGAAGGCACCACTAACTGCAATCTCTCCCCACCACGATTGTGAAAAGTTTTCCTAAACACCAAGTCATTCATAATTTCATAGTGAGATTTCTTGGCTCTCGCTTTTTCCCTAACTTCTTTTAACGAAGGATCAACATCCCGTTCTTTTTTAAATTCCTCACGACTAATCCGTGCTAAATTTCCGAACTTGTCATTTGAATCAGCAGGTAACAATACACTTTCCGAGGTTTCATTTTCCGATAGCTGCTCTAACTCCTTTTCGCATTGTTCTGGAAACTCGTCCGATTCACATTCTAAATCCACGACCGGCTTTCCCTCTCCCCTTTCGCAACTCGTATTTACACTAGCCCCGTCCATCAAACTAACAGTGTCTTTCTTTGCCTGCGATCTCGTCATTACCGCATTCACTGCATTAACCTTTTTTCGGGCTAATTCAATTATCTTTCGTGTTTTATTCCCTAAGAGATAATAATGCAAGTCTGCTTCTTTGTCTACAACCTCAACTTCCGTTTTTAGGGAACCCAATCCATCAAAATCTACCTCTATGTGAGCGACAGGTAAACAGCGCATTTTAGAATCCAAGGTCTGTTTCACGAAGATATAATCTCCGGTCAATTGTTCCTTTTTTACGTGTTCCTCACCACACAAATCGTAATTGGTACCCGTATCTCTTAGAGTGACAATATCACGCCCATTTATTTTCGCTCTACTAAGATAAGGTTTGAACCCTTCTTCATAATCCGACGTTTTACTCACATGATTCACTTTAGCGGTGTCTCTCTCCTTCTTTTTTAACTGCAGACAATTGGCTCGAAGGTGAGTTGTGGAATCACAAAGGAAACACCTGTTTACCCTCCTTTTTTCGAAAACACGATCCCTATCTGTCACTATATTCTTGTCCCTCCAATTGAAATTTTTATCTGCACTTTTATTCTCCATCCCCGAGCTATTTTTCTCAAATTTCTTATCAAAAAAATTTCTCGAATTTCCTGTTTTCCTTTGGGAATTTTTCACAACCTCTAATTCATCTAAGCGTTTCACTAAAACTTCTGGGTCAGTGAAATTTGACCAGGCATCAATCAGATGATCCTTTAATTCTTGAGGGGCTCTTTTTTTAATTTGATCAGTGATCAAAAGCTTCTTTAATTCCTCAAAATTAGTAATTTTTAAAGAATTTAACCACCCCTCCAGATAGCTATTCAATTCGAAAATTAAATCACGCCACAGATTATTTGGATTCCTCTGGTGTTGATTAAATTTTAGTCTATACGATTCTGCATTTAATTTGTACCTTTCTAATAATTTACCTTTCACATAATCATAATTATCAATCAAATGTGATGGCTCTCTCAGGATTAATTCTGCCACATTTACCGGTAGAAGCGCTAATAAATTTGTCACTAATTCATCATCTTCTAAATTACATTTTTTGCCTGCCTCTCAAACAAATTTAAGAATAAAGATATTTCTGATCGACTCTCATCGAAACGATGTATTAAGGATTTTAAGGGCAATTTATTGCTTTTCTCTGCACCATGATTTGATGTTAAGCTACGCGTCTCTGCTTCTTGCAATAATTTTAACTTTTCGAGTTCATAAGCCCTGTCTTTGTCTCGATCCTTCCTTTCTAATCTCTTTCTTTCCTTTTCCTCCGCTATAAGCGCTTCCCGATCTTGCAGTATATTTTTGGCTTGTGCCAATGCAAAATCTCTATCAAAATCTTCAGCCGCTTCTATTTTACTAACTATTTTTGCAATCGTGTCGCTCTCATCTATTTGAACATCTAATTCACCCGCCAGGATTCGCAAATCTACCTTTTTGAAATTTTTCCACTCTGACATTTTTGAAAAATTAACCCCAAAACCTAATTTACATGGATATCAGATCAAAATTTAAAACAGAAAAAATACATACATACACAAAAAATATAATTCAGTTATACATTTACAAAACAGTTAGAAATATAATTTCCCCTTTTTATAACTTGTATTTAAAAAAAGGCACTATGTTTCACTTCTGCAACCCATCATCTCTCAGAATTTTCACATATTAAACGTCTTTGCCAGATCACGACAAATACATTTTCCCGAAAGAAAAACCAGAACATTAAAATATCAAATTTTAAATACAGCTCAAGCAAAATTTTCCTAAACAAAAATTGTTATTAACAGAATAAACGCACTTAAAATTTTCCTGACAGTAAAAATTATTAACATTTCTCTCTTTTTTTTTCACATGCCAATAACAGACAGACTATCCTTTATTACTACTTTTCCTTTGAGAGGAAAAAAAAATAATTGCCCTTTATCATTGAAATCTACTGAGATATTTCTTGTGTCACACACAATAAACCACTGACACACAATAGCCAGCTTAAGGCAAAAGGAAATTAAACTCAACAGAATGCCACTGAGGTAAAAGAATTTGTTAGCTCACCCCTATGAAGACAGGATCCGTTGTCGTCCACCCAGCTGTTCCGAAAAGAAGGCACTGTCAATCAACGTCGTCACTACGATAATCCTTTAGCTCCAGAGGTTTGTAATCCACACAGAAATGTTTTTCTAGCTTGACCCAAGATACACAGTCTAAACACAAGGCAGTCAGTTCTAAGAAATGTTTCTTTCCAATAATCCTTGACGTTGTCACCACTAATAGCACTTGATAACAAGTTTTAATCACCACAATGCTTGTCACTATTAACGTTGCACTTCACAAATGTTCTTTGAGGACCCCTATTGTTCTACGCATCATCTGGTCAACATGATCTTCCGCTGCCACCAGCTGTTAAGAATTTACTCCTCGATCAATCTAATTGAACGGTAGCTGTGAGGAATAATTCTCTCTACCATGCAAAATTAATCAAAAGTTTTATTTTGAAATCTTGAATATATAGAATACAACAAAAATAATAAATTAAATGCGTAGGTTGTTGACTTATATGATTATATAAAACACTGAGTCCTTGTAGATTCAAATTGGTAAAACAGTTTACTCTAGAACATCTCATTCAGCAGCGAGTTCGTTGGTCAGGTGGCTTTTACAGGAAGGTCTCCCGCCGTCCTATACAAGTTCCGAGCGCTTCGCTCAATTTTACTCGGCACCTCTCGTGCTTTCAGCCCGGGAAAAAATCACTTTTTCCCTCGTTCGTGCGAGCCAAACGCACACCCCAGTTTCCGAATCCAAACTGATCCCCTCCTCTATTTTCCTCCGAAAAAAATGGTCACTCTCTCAGACACCGTGAGAAAACTTTCAACATCCATCTCTGTCAATGCCTTTAGGCATTAGCGAATTCCTTTGCGAGACCTAAACAGGGTGGTCTATACTCCGAACCGTTAGATGTATCTCATATCCTTTATCAGGGCGTGCTACGCCCTAAGTGCTAATCCATCATCACTTACAATGTCCTAGAGCGTGAGAAAAATGTCTACTAGTCTTTCTATGCACCTGGGTGTATCCAGTTTTTCTTTAGGAGGACTTCTTCCCCCATCATCTGATAACATAGAAGTTCATTTCTTTACACTACCATACAGTATACTTTGAAATCTAGTTGAAGGGACCCCATGTAAGAAGGTGAAAGCCAGAGATATTCAGGTCATCTCACCCAGGTCAAAATTTTTGCTAGTACTAGCATCAGAAATTTGCTAGTTTTTGCTATGCATTGCTTTGTCTGCTAGATTTTCATGCTACTATATGCTTTACAATGCTAGCCAGCATCACATGCTATATAGCTAGGTTACACAGTAATAACATGACAAGCTATATACAAGCATTTTATGGTTGTTTGCTGTTTAAGCTTCTTCTAAGCATGGTGTGGTAGGTATCTTACCGTGCTATTATATGCTTTTTTATGCTTGCCAGCATAATATGCTATGCAGCCAGCTTGGGGAAAAATAGCATGACAAGCTATGTACAAGCATTTTATGCTTGTTTGTTGTTTAAGCATCTTCCAAAGCATGGTGTGGTAGGTACCTTACCGTGCTATTATATGCTTTTTTATGCTTGCCAGCATAATATGCTATGCAGCCAGCTTAGGGAAAAATAGCATGACAAGCTATGTACAAGCATTTTATGCTTGTTTGTTGTTTAAGCTTCTTCCAAAGCATGGTGTGGTAGGTACCTTACGATGCTATTATATGATTTTTTATGCTTGCCAGCATAATATGCTATGCAGCCAGCTTAGGTAGAAATAGCATGACAAGCTACGTACAAGCATTTTATGCTTGTTTGCTGTTTAAGCCTTTTTTAAAGCATGGAGAGGTAGGTATCTTAACGTGCTATTATATGCTTTTTTATGCTTGCCCGCATAATATGCTATGCAGCCAGATTATTGAGAAATAGCATGACAAGCTATGGACAAGCACGTAATGCTTAGTTGCTGTTCAAGCGTCTTTCAAAGCATGGAGATGTAGGTACCTTAATGTGCTATTATATGCTTTCGTATGCTTGGCAGCATAATATGCTATGCAGCCAGCTTATTAAGAAATAGCATGACAAGCTATGTACAAGCATTGTATGTGCTTATTTGCTTTTTAAGCTTCTGTCAAAGCATGGAGAAGTAGGTACCTTAACGTGCTATTATATGCTTTTTTATGCTTGCCCGCATAATATGCTATGCAGCCATCTCAGGAAGAAATAGTATGACAAGCTATGTACAAGCATTTTATGTGCTTAAAAATAATAAATATATTACAAATCATCAGACATACAAGTAAAATTACATAAATACATTTAATACAATTAAAAAGCAAACGTTTCAAGCTAACTTTTAGCCCCTCATTAGTGCAACAAAACATTCAAATGACAGTAAACTATATATCATGTTTACAGTTAAAAATTATTAGCAGTTAAAATCAAATAAAGTATAAAAATTTTTTAAAACAATGCTGAGTATTCAGGAGGAAGTGCACATGATTCATTTATCGGCGACGTTTGCTTACGAGTGAACACACCTTCCAGAAAAACTCTACTTTTAATATTATTGCAACCGGATCTGATAACTTTCATATTCGTGAAATCTGGGATATGGTCGGTATCCAAAGAATGCTGTACAATTTTAGACTGTGGGGTCTAAATGGTTTATATGGTTTACCTAAAGTTCATAAAACTAATATACCTCTCCACCCAATTATAGATTATACTCGTTCACCTGTCTATAAATTGTCTAGTTTTTTATCGACATTGTTGAAACCTCTAACTTTGGAATCCATTTACTGTCTTACATCAGCTTATCAATTTTTGGACTGTCTTAAGAGTTTCCGTTTTCCACCTAACTGCATGATGGCTTCATTTGACGTAGTGTCTCTGTTTACATCTATACCGATTGATTTTGCTTGCGAAGTTATCCAGAAAGTATGGCCTAAATATAATATGGACTCAAGTCTTGACCTTTTGGACGTTGTTGATCTTGTGAGATTTTGTCTTACATCTAATTGTTTCATTTTTGATGAAAAATTTTATAGCCAAGTTAATGGAACTGCTATGGGATCCCCAATTTCCGTTAGAATAGCTGAAATAGTAATGCAGTACATTGAGTATGAAATAATGTGCCTTTTAGGCTCTAAGGTCTGTTTTTGGAGACGTTATGTCGATGACGTTTTTCTTGTTGCGAAGCAGGAGGATTTGAATGAAATTCTACAAACTGCGAACTCTATCTGTCCAGCAATCCAATTCACTGCCGAAATCGAGACTGATCGCAAATTACCTTTCCTCGACATTATGGTTGAAAGAGTAGAGAATACTGATTTTCAGAAAGTTTTAACATCTGTATACCGTAAGGCGACAAATTCTGGGCAATACCTAAATTTTGAATCTATGAACCCACTCTCCCATAAAATCGCAGTCGTTAGAACTTTAATCCACAGAGCTAAAAGTTATTGTAATACTGATGCAGCCTTCCAATTTGAAAAAAATGAAGATATTTAGTGCCTAATTCTAAATGGATATCCTTTAAGATGGTTAAAAAGGATTTTTTCTGAGCATCACGTGTCATCCTCTGTAAATTGTAAGGCTCCCGCTATTTACATATCTCTAACCTACAACAAATATCTTTCTGAAAAAATCTCTAGCCTTTTGAAGTCTCATAACATCAGTACATCATTCAAGCCTCAAAATGTTTTGAAAAACTTACTTTGTAAATCTAAACCTAAAATTCCCCCCTTAATAAGAACCGGTTCAATTTACAGTATACCATGTAAAGGTTGCGACTCAGTATATATTGGCGAAACTGGTCGCACTTGCGCCATTCGCCTTGCCGAGCATAAACGTACTTACAAATCTGGAAACCTACAGTCTAAAATTGTACAGCATTCTTTGGATACCGACCATATCCCAGATTTCACGAATATGAAAGTTATCAGATCCGGTTGCAATAATATTAAAAGTAGAGTTTTTCTGGAAGGTGTGTTCACTCGTAAGCAAACGTCGCCGATAAATGAATCATGTGCACTTCCCCCTGAATACTCAGCATTGTTTAAAAAAATTTTATACTTTATTTAATTTTAACTGCTAATAATTTTTAACTGTAAACATGATATATAGTTTACTGTCATTTGAATGTTTTGTTGCACTAATGAGGGGCTAAAATTTAGCTTGAAACGTTTGCTTTTTAATTGTATTAAATGTATTTATGTAATTTTACTTGTATGTCTGATGATTTGTAATATATTTATTATTTTTAACTCGTATATCAGACGTTAAACAATGATTATTTATTTTAATTTTATGTGCTTATTTGCTTTTTAAGCTTCTGTCAAAGCATGGGGAGGTAGGTACCTTTACATGCTATTATATGCTTTTTTATGCTTGCCAGCATATTATGCTATGCAACCTGCTTTGATAGTAAACAGCATGACGTACTATGTGCCAGTAAGATATGCTAAATTGCTACACAACTCTCTTATCAGTAATGGTGAGGTAGGTACTTAAATGAAGAATTGTGTGCTTGTTATTGCTTGGCAGCATCAAATGTTTATTATTATTTTTTAATTAATTTACTTATTTTTGTTTTGTTTTAATTACTCGAAAGTATAAATTTGACTATGTTTTTTGAAAATAGAAGAAAAGGAAATTTTAATTATAAATTAAATTACTTTTTCAAATCCAGGGAGAGACAATAGCTCTCTTTCACCTCCCCCCCCCCCCCCCCCCCACACACAAACAGAAAATTCATAGTTTCTCTTTTATTATAAGCTAAGAGAAAAGATTAAATATCAATTTGTTTTTCAAAATTGGAGAAAAAAATTAGTTACATTTCAAATTCGAGGGAGACTTAATGGTTCACCTAAGCCCTCTTCCCTTAACGGAATATTCAGGAGTATGTGTTATAGAGGTTTCACTGTACATTGCTATTTTTCAAGATGTAAAATATATCTTCAATTTTTTAAATTAATTTCTATGGGGGTGGGTTAAATTCTATAAGGGATTTAACTTCCATGAGAGTCTTTTAGAGGAGCCCTCTCCTCCCCTCCCCCCCCCCCCCCCGCCGCCTATAAAATAATTTTTTCTTCTGTTTCTTAGAATTTAAATATTCTAACTTATTCGAAAAAAATGCAGTATATCTTTAAAAAATGTAGAAAAAGAAAATTTTGTTCAGTAAAATCTAAAATCCGGGGTGGCCCTCTCCTGAATTCAATACTGTCTTAAATCACCCATTTGAGATTAGTTTTTAACATCTAAATATCAAAAGAAACAGAACTAAAAATTAATTACCAAACGGATATAGAAGAGTAACCCCCCCCCCCTCCCCAACAGAAAATTTTAAACTGATCTTCCTGTTACTGTTAAATTAATTTAGTTTACCTGTAAATTATAAATTTTCTATATCTTTAAAAATGGGAGAAAAATAGAATTTCGTTTATTTAATTTCAAAAGCTGGGAGGGGGGAAGGGTTGTGTCACCGCCACCTGAATGAAATACTTCCCCTTGAACACGTTTGAGATAATTTTTTAACACATAAACTTAAAAAGAAATAACAAATAATTTCCATGGTATACTTAAAGCGAAAAAGCCCCCTCCCCTTCTCTCCGAATTGGAAGAAAATTCCTCGCCGCACTTTCTCTTAGTATTTAATTCTGTTAAGTTTCTCGAAAAGATTAAATTTGCTATGTTTATTAAAATCAGAGAAATAATATTATTTTCTTAAATTTCAAAATCCAGGGGCGGTAGATTTCCTTTTTCCAACCACTACAACGTAAATTCAATACTGCCTTCGTCCACCCGTTTTAGATAAAATCTAAACACATAAATCTAAAAATAAACTGAAAATTAATTTCTATAAAGGATTTATTGGTAAAAAGCGTACCCCCCCCCCCCCCGGTTTAGATAAAATTTTAACACATAAATATTTAAAAAAACTGAAAATTAATTTCCGTGAAGGATTTTTGGGAAAAGCGCCTCCCCTCCACTCCCCCATCATAAAATTGTTAGCTGTTCATTCTCTTAGTTTTTAATTATTTCAATTATACAAAAAAAAATATCCGTGCTTTTTTAAAAGAGAATTTAGTCAATTAAATTTCAAAATTCAAGGAGCACTGTTTCATGTAAGAAATAAGTTCATAACAATCGAATTGAAAATATGTACAATTGACCCCCCCCCCTCCAATAAGGGCTAATTTTTAAAATCTTAACCCCATCCTAAATTGATAAATTCTATCCGAAATACACTTCAAAATCTTTTATTTTTCTGCAACCAATAATTATGACCATATTCAAACCATTCATTAAGCAAAGAAAATTCCACTAATGAATTATAATAATCAAGCCATATTCTAATTATCCATTAAACATAGAAAAAACCCTAATAATATATTAACCTTATTAATTGAAACTTGGAGGATAACAGCATCGATAAATTCTATGTCTTATGAATAATCTTATAATAATCGATAACCCTCTATCTTATAAAAATATCAACACACAGCAGAATCAGCTCTTCACCCATTACCCGCATTTAAAATCGTTTACGAACACAACCCCGGTGGCGAAGTGAGTAAAGCATCTGGCTTCAAACCGGATATAGTGAGTTCTGTCCTTCTCAGAGGAAAAGAAAAGCCGACCTAAGTTCCCCTTCTAAAAGCTGTAGGTACTTCAGAAATTCTCCAAAGATGGCGCCACCAGCGTCATTTTTTTCTAACCGGGAGAATAGCAAAAAATAAAAGCAAGTGATGCTAGAAAAATAATGCTAGAATAGCAAAATTTAAACGCAAGTGATGCTAGAAATGTAATGCCAACATACCAAAAATTAAAAACACGTGGTGCTAGAAAATTAAAAGCAACTGATGGTAGAAATGTAATGATAGACTAGTAACAAAAAAAAGTTTCTGTTGCTGGTGAATTACTGCTAGAAAGCAGAAATTACAAGGAAGTGGTAGTCTTGATTATTGCTAGGCCAGCAACATATTCAAGCAACACAAGCTGGAATATGTATGCTGGCCAAGCAGTAAAGTGTTCCAATACACACCATGACTTGCTGGGAATTATGGTGGAGCCAGCAAATGTGTTATGGTAGTTTATGCTAGTTAACTTTGCTGGGATACAGCATTTAATGCTTGTCTAGCAAACAAATACCAGCATGAATTTCGACCTGGGTCCACATAAGTCATGCGCTGAAAATTCGGTTTACATGGGTTTAAAAAAATTAAAAATAATAAGGATACAATATTTTTAAATATTTTTTATTAAAAAATTAAAAAAATCGTCGTAATTTACTAACAAAAATGCTACAAACAATTTTTACAATTCTTCTCTACCGAGCTATACTTAAAGGAATTTGTTTCATGCTTTACATGCCTTATTTTGCACTTATTATTAAGACGTACTAAATATCTAAATGCACTAAAAATTAAAAAAAATACAAACGATCAGACAATAATAAAGAAATTAATATATTGATTATCACAAATAGTAATATACTAGTAATGCAAATATAATATTTTTGCTCTTTCTTAAAACTCAGGATTGATTAAGCATGACAAATAATACAAAATAATGGGGTCAGTAAATGTTGCATTAATAAAAGGCAAACCGTAAAAAAAAGGAGTAATGCTTGAAATTGGCTTTTAATGTAAATCGGAAGCAACATATATTCATTGAATTTGTCCCACCTGTACGTCATGTTGCAGGAAATTCGTTTCATATATGTTTGGTAAAATAAATAAATAAGAATACAGTCTTCTTTAATATTGTTGCTGGAAATTTATAAAAGGCTTCTAATTTTCTCACAATAATCTGTTCTGAAACGTTATAGTTAAATATTTTTTTCATGCTTCCCAGCTTTTATTTTGTGTTATTGACTGAATTTCTTTTTGAGGATGCATGGAGAATATGAAATCCGTACCAAAAACTTCATATCTATAAAATTAGCAGTAATAAGCAATTGTCACCAGTAATATACAAACATTTAACCTTAAATATTCATCCTAAAATCACGATTAACTTTCCAACAGATATACACGAAATGTTAAACATTTTTGTTATTTTATACACATGAAATATATGCAATTGTAAGACTATATTAAATAAATTTACGTAAAAACATTTTCACTCATCAAAATGAGACGACGCTGAAGTTTAAAGTTTTGGATAATTATTTTGCTATAAATATTTAAAGAGAATATTTTTCTATGGATTCAAATTTGATAAATTTCACTTTATTATTCGGGAAATTATTTATGTCTTACAGAAGTTGCTCGGGGTTCATTTAGCTTTTATGGTATAATCAGTTTCATAATCTTTAGATAAAATATAAACAGATTATAAAACTTCAAGAAAATTAATGAAAGCAATATAATATGAAATATAAAAACTAAAATAAATATCTTTTGAAATTGTTTCGCGATATGAATCTGCAAAATAAGTCGTTATATAAAGTAAGTTATAAACTAATTTGAATCTAATATTTTTGAGAAACATTTTGATGATAAAAATATTTCTTTTGAGTTTATCAAATTTTCGTAAATTGAAAATAAACTTATTTTAGTAATTTTTATATTTCAGTTGAAGACAAGACGTGTAAGCAAAAGAAAAAGAAATGCTTAGAAACTGGCGGTACATGTAAATCAGATCTATCTGGACTTCAGTGCATCTGCCTCAATAATACGTCATATGTCGAAAATTTGGGTTGTCAAGGTAGGTAAAAGGAAAAAAAGAGTTTTACATTCTTACTTCTTGAGATCTGCTTTAAGAATATAAATTTATCGTAATCTACTAATGAGAATTCTGTATTTTCTGAATCGTTTTTAATAACTAAGTTATGTCAAGAGTTACTCCGGCTACTTATAATTAATTTAACTTTCAAATTGAATATTTCTTCTATAACATCTGTATTCTAATGCTATTATATATTACAACAATGAGTATTTTAATCTTTGAAATGACACGAAAATGCTATTTTCGGCAGAAAATACAAAAGTTTCAATTATCCAAATGATGCTTTATGATAAAATATTAACCCTTCAAATTCCAATGCTGAAGCTCACAAAAAGTACTATTTAAGATGGCTTCCGATACAAAAAGTAAAAATCGATCGATTGCAGCCATTCGGAGAAATGCAACTCCGGAAAAATTCGGTATGTTTTCAACGATCATGAGCTTGAGCTACCAAAAACAACGGCCGTTCAGATGTTGATTTATATATATATATATATATATATATATATATATATTATATATATATATTGTTTAAGAAGTGCACGTACTATCGCGTAACAGATATCGGATATGCGTATGGATATATATATATATATCCATACGCATATCCGATATTTGTTACGATCGCGTTTGTTACGATAGCACGTGCATTTCTTAAACAATTTTGTTGACACTAATCAGCTGTATTAGGCTTACCAAGATTTGTACCGAGATCGTTGGTCAGCCTGGTCTGCCATCTTGTTTTAAAACGACGGCCACCAAATTATTTTAAACTTAAAAAATATATAAAAAAAAATAGATATCCAAATCTATTTCTTTTTTTTAAGTATCAAGACGTGATACAAGGATTTTTTGTTTTCCTTCTATGTTTGAAAATAATTGCAATATATATCAGCTTTGCAATATATATCAGCAATCCTCGTGCGATTTTGAAACAATACCACAGATTGAGAAAAAAGTCAGAGATATAATTATTAGTTTAAGTGAACGGGGTTTCCCGTAAATTATTAACCATTTGGAAAAATGGTTATTGTCCTCGGTCAGGGTAGGAAACCAAAAACATATCTGAAGCGTTTTATTAGTTGAATTTTATTAGTTTTCTGATTGGTCTATATAGTAATCTGTATTTTCCCTTTACTTTCAACAGAGATAGGTATTTCTGTTGCCACTATGACAAAAAAGTAATAAAAACTACAAAAAAATTTAATAACTCAGAAACAAATTGAGATACAGCCTTCAAACAAATTGCATTTAAAAATACATTTTTTTATCTATACGACGGTGTAAAAAGTAATATTGTGGGATGTTTAGAAGTTTAAAAATGAAATTTCATTTAAAATTGGTCCAGGAATATTAATTTTTAATCCATGGCGTACGTAATGTATGACCAGCTCCGTAGAAATTTAAAAATTTACAGTACCGAAAATTGTAAAACTGAAATTTCTTTTAAAATTTGTTCATGGTGGGTCCAGGAATGTTAATGTTTAATCCATGGCGTACGTAATATATGATCAACTCCGTGTGATTTTTTATGTCTTAAATTGTCTTTGAAAAAATCATTTTCCAAATGGTCGTTGTAATTTGTTAAATTGATTTTTATTTTATTTGTTTTTAATTGTTCTATCCATTTTTGTAATCATACACATAAAACTATATATTCATATCCATTAGCATCAAATTCTCACCAAGATGCTAGATCTTGGCAAAATATCACCGAAGGTGGAGAACAAAAATGAATCGCCATGAATAAAATCAATTTAGCTGCAGCTGACGAATTTGGTGAAATCCTCATTCAAATTCAGTTTTGACGAATCTTCATTAATCGCGTTCTTCCCCAAGGATTCGTGTTTTCGAGAAATATTAGATAAAATCTAAAATAGCTAAAAATAGGGAATGGTACGGATAGGAAGGAATTTTGAAGATCTAAATTTTCAGAAATTTAAAACAATAATAATAAAAAAATGCAATTTAACAAATTACAACGACCATTTGGAAAATGATTTTTTCAAAGACTAAAATTTAAGACATAAAAAATAGCACGGAGTTGATCATACATTACGTACGCCATGAATTAAATATTAATAGTGTTATTACACGTAAAAACTGCAAGTGACGGAAATCGCCTGCGACTCGTACGCATTATCCACCTGAAACTTACGTATTATCCAAGCATTTCATTGGCTGTTCGGGAAAAGGCTTTTCCATCGTCAGATTTCCAAGAAATATGACAACCCATTTTAAATGAAATTTCATTCTTAAACTTTAAACATCCAACAATATTACTTTTTACACCGTCGTATAGCGAAAAAAAAATGTACTTTTAAATGCAATTTGTTTGAAAGCTGTGTCTCAATTTGTTTCTGAGTTATTATTTTTGTTGTTGTTTTTATTACTTTTTTGTCATAGTGGCAACAGATCGCTGTTGAAAGTAGAGGGAAATACATATTACTGTATAGACCAATCAGAAAATGAATAAAATGCGGATTAAACCAATAAAAACCTTCAGATATGCTTTTGATTTCCCATCCTGACGAGAACAATAACCATTTTTCAAATATGTTAATAAATGCAATATTTTCTATCATAATTAGTAATTTTTTTTAATTAATAAAGAAAAATATAAATATAATACCGTTGCTCATTTGTTGACTTTGGTTTAATGAAAAACGACATACATTACAGAATGAATTTATAAGGAAATGTTGCAATATCAAGATGAAAATATTTATTTTCCATTGAGTAAAGTCTATTTTGCAAATTGTTGAAGAAAAAACATGCAAAAAAAGGACTGCTTGAAACTGTCGGATAATTCAAAATAAAAGCAACCGACATTCAGTTACACTATTCCACCGATACTTTATTCAGTGAAAATTAGTTTGTTATAGCTTTGGAAAAATAAAACAAAATAAGGATACTATTTTCTTAATATATTCTATTAAAAAATTATAAAACGGTTGCTATTTTCTACAGAGTTAAAATGAAAGTTTCTTCACACACGTTATTTTTAATATTCCTATTTTGGAAAAATATTTTGAGATAATGATTTTGAAGAGAAATTTTTTCTATTGATTTAAATTTGATAGATTCTATTTAATTCAAGGAATTCGTGCTAATTACAGGTAGGATTTAAATAACAATCGGTTTCGTAATCTCTATTCTAAAAAAAAAAAAAAAAAACTAATGGTATCCCTGTCACTGCAAATGAATTTTTTGTGGCCGGGGATTTTTCTTCGTTAATATAAAAAAAAATGTTGCATAAAAAATATGAAAATCGGTGGTGTTATAGAGAAATGTTTGATAAACACGCTGAGGCAGACAGTTTTCAAATCGAAGAATTATTTAAAGAGATATTTAAAGTTGGTTAAAATCGTTCCATTGAAAAAGTTTTATAGGAGCAAAGTATAATATTTCCTTCAAATTAAAAATTTATCTACACGTGGCTGTTATAAACAGAAAACATACACTTTCCTCATCGGTGACAATTACCGATAGTTAAAAAAGTGAAATTGCTATAAGTAAAAATAATAATACAAACACCTCTCAAAAAAAAAAAAAACAGTTACTAATTTTATATAAAAAACAGTTTTAATTAGAGATATTATAAAGCGAAGCTTTTTAATTTAAACATAAGAGGAATATCCGTAATGATTAAACTAGAATATGCCAGGCCGATATGTCGGAGTGCCATAAAACTAAGAAAGAATATCTAAAAAAATATATAATTTTTTTTATGTTAACCATGAGGCTTTTTTTTCAAGATTTATAAATATGTGTAACAGGAAAAAAATCGTTCAGTTAAAAATGGCCGATGGAAATAATCAAATTTAAACATTCGAGACTGTACTAAGCCTGGACGCCGCGGTCCATGGTCGTAGATAGTATCTCCTCCCGTACAAATATAATGCATACTTAAAAATTGCATTTGATCCCTGTATAAACTGCTTCTATAAAAATAAAGTAGGATAAATATATTGTAAATTTATTTTATTTTCCAGTATTTTTTTATGATAAATATATCTTATGAGTTTATAAAAACTAGTTAAATTAAAACAAAAATCCATATTTTTGTATTTCTTCTATTTCAGTTGAAGAGAACACGTGTAAACAAAAGAAAAAGAATTGTGTAGAAACTGGCGGTTCATGTAAATTAGAAGCTACTGGAATTCAGTGTATCTGTCCGAGAGATACGTCATACACCGAAGATACCGGTTGTAGAGGTACGTCGAATAACAATAATGCTAATAAAATATGTACTATCTGTTTAGTTAAATTACACGAGTATACTTTGACCGGAATATGGCAATACATTTTGTACATTTACTAATACACTATTCATAACAAGTAAAAGTTAAATTTAAAAAATCAAAAAACCCGACTGCGTAAAAAGCGAACTAATTAATTATTTCTCATCAATGTGAAACTATTTTTATATTACTTACCTATTCTTTTTTTTTACTTGTATTGATGACTTTTAAGTTGTGTTTAATTGTTAGTTCCTATCTATAAACACTGATTTGATGAGGCCTATAGATGTCTATGAAAGTTACAGTTGCATTAAAGCTACAGAATATAATTGCAATATATATCAGCTTTGCAATATATATCAGCAATCCTCGTGCGATTTTGAAACAATACCACAGATTGAGAAAAAAGTCAGAGATATAATTATTAGTTTAAGTGAACGGGGTTTCCCGTAAATTATTAACCATTTGGAAAAATGGTTATTGTCCTCGGTCAGGGTAGGAAACCAAAAACATATCTGAAGCGTTTTATTAGTTGAATCCCGCATTTTATTAGTTTTCTGATTGGTCTATATAGTAATCTGTATTTTCCCTTTACTTTCAACAGAGATAGGTATTTCTGTTGCCACTATGACAAAAAAGTAATAAAAACTACAAAAAAATTTAATAACTCAGAAACAAATTGAGATACAGCCTTCAAACAAATTGCATTTAAAAATACATTTTTTTATCTATACGACGGTGTAAAAAGTAATATTGTGGGATGTTTAGAAGTTTAAAAATGAAATTTCATTTAAAATTGGTCCAGGAATATTAATTTTTAATCCATGGCGTACGTAATGTATGACCAGCTCCGTAGAAATTTAAAAATTTACAGTACCGAAAATTGTAAAACTGAAATTTCTTTTAAAATTTGTTCATGGTGGGTCCAGGAATGTTAATGTTTAATCCATGGCGTACGTAATATATGATCAACTCCGTGTGATTTTTTATGTCTTAAATTGTCTTTGAAAAAATCATTTTCCAAATGGTCGTTGTAATTTGTTAAATTGATTTTTATTTTATTTGTTTTTAATTGTTCTATCCATTTTTGTAATCATACACATAAAACTATATATTCATATCCATTAGCATCAAATTCTCACCAAGATGCTAGATCTTGGCAAAATATCACCGAAGGTGGAGAACAAAAATGAATCGCCATGAATAAAATCAATTTAGCTGCAGCTGACGAATTTGGTGAAATCCTCATTCAAATTCAGTTTTGACGAATCTTCATTAATCGCGTTCTTCCCCAAGGATTCGTGTTTTCGAGAAATATTAGATAAAATCTAAAATAGCTAAAAATAGGGAATGGTACGGATAGGAAGGAATTTTGAAGATCTAAATTTTCAGAAATTTAAAACAATAATAATAAAAAAATGCAATTTAACAAATTACAACGACCATTTGGAAAATGATTTTTTCAAAGACTAAAATTTAAGACATAAAAAATAGCACGGAGTTGATCATACATTACGTACGCCATGAATTAAATATTAATAGTGTTATTACACGTAAAAACTGCAAGTGACGGAAATCGCCTGCGACTCGTACGCATTATCCACCTGAAACTTACGTATTATCCAAGCATTTCATTGGCTGTTCGGGAAAAGGCTTTTCCATCGTCAGATTTCCAAGAAATATGACAACCCATTTTAAATGAAATTTCATTCTTAAACTTTAAACATCCAACAATATTACTTTTTACACCGTCGTATAGCGAAAAAAAAATGTACTTTTAAATGCAATTTGTTTGAAAGCTGTGTCTCAATTTGTTTCTGAGTTATTATTTTTGTTGTTGTTTTTATTACTTTTTTGTCATAGTGGCAACAGATCGCTGTTGAAAGTAGAGGGAAATACATATTACTGTATAGACCAATCAGAAAATGAATAAAATGCGGATTAAACCAATAAAAACCTTCAGATATGCTTTTGATTTCCCATCCTGACGAGAACAATAACCATTTTTCAAATATGTTAATAAATGCAATATTTTCTATCATAATTAGTAATTTTTTTTAATTAATAAAGAAAAATATAAATATAATACCGTTGCTCATTTGTTGACTTTGGTTTAATGAAAAACGACATACATTACAGAATGAATTTATAAGGAAATGTTGCAATATCAAGATGAAAATATTTATTTTCCATTGAGTAAAGTCTATTTTGCAAATTGTTGAAGAAAAAACATGCAAAAAATGGACTGCTTGAAACTGTCGGATAATTCAAAATAAAAGCAACCGACATTCAGTTACACTATTCCACCGATACTTTATTCAGTGAAAATTAGTTTGTTATAGCTTTGGAAAAATAAAACAAAATAAGGATACTATTTTCTTAATATATTCTATTAAAAAATTATAAAACGGTTGCTATTTTCTACAGAGTTAAAATGAAAGTTTCTTCACACACGTTATTTTTAATATTCCTATTTTGGAAAAATATTTTGAGATAATGATTTTGAAGAGAAATTTTTTCTATTGATTTAAATTTGATAGATTCTATTTAATTCAAGGAATTCGTGCTAATTACAGGTAGGATTTAAATAACAATCGGTTTCGTAATCTCTATTCTAAAAAAAAAAAAAAAAAACTAATGGTATCCCTGTCACTGCAAATGAATTTTTTGTGGCCGGGGATTTTTCTTCGTTAATATAAAAAAAAATGTTGCATAAAAAATATGAAAATCGGTGGTGTTATAGAGAAATGTTTGATAAACACGCTGAGGCAGACAGTTTTCAAATCGAAGAATTATTTAAAGAGATATTTAAAGTTGGTTAAAATCGTTCCATTGAAAAAGTTTTATAGGAGCAAAGTATAATATTTCCTTCAAATTAAAAATTTATCTACACGTGGCTGTTATAAACAGAAAACATACACTTTCCTCATCGGTGACAATTACCGATAGTTAAAAAAGTGAAATTGCTATAAGTAAAAATAATAATACAAACACCTCTCAAAAAAAAAAAAACAGTTACTAATTTTATATAAAAAACAGTTTTAATTAGAGATATTATAAAGCGAAGCTTTTTAATTTAAACATAAGAGGAATATCCGTAATGATTAAACTAGAATATGCCAGGCCGATATGTCGGAGTGCCATAAAACTAAGAAAGAATATCTAAAAAAATATATAATTTTTTTTATGTTAACCATGAGGCTTTTTTTTCAAGATTTATAAATATGTGTAACAGGAAAAAAATCGTTCAGTTAAAAATGGCCGATGGAAATAATCAAATTTAAACATTCGAGACTGTACTAAGCCTGGACGCCGCGGTCCATGGTCGTAGATAGTATCTCCTCCCGTACAAATATAATGCATACTTAAAAATTGCATTTGATCCCTGTATAAACTGCTTCTATAAAAATAAAGTAGGATAAATATATTGTAAATTTATTTTATTTTCCAGTATTTTTTTATGATAAATATATCTTATGAGTTTATAAAAACTAGTTAAATTAAAACAAAAATCCATATTTTTGTATTTCTTCTATTTCAGTTGAAGAGAACACGTGTAAACAAAAGAAAAAGAATTGTGTAGAAACTGGCGGTTCATGTAAATTAGAAGCTACTGGAATTCAGTGTATCTGTCCGAGAGATACGTCATACACCGAAGATACCGGTTGTAGAGGTACGTCGAATAACAATAATGCTAATAAAATATGTACTATCTGTTTAGTTAAATTACACGAGTATACTTTGACCGGAATATGGCAATACATTTTGTACATTTACTAATACACTATTCATAACAAGTAAAAGTTAAATTTAAAAAATCAAAAAACCCGACTGCGTAAAAAGCGAACTAATTAATTATTTCTCATCAATGTGAAACTATTTTTATATTACTTACCTATTCTTTTTTTTTACTTGTATTGATGACTTTTAAGTTGTGTTTAATTGTTAGTTCCTATCTATAAACACTGATTTGATGAGGCCTATAGATGTCTATGAAAGTTACAGTTGCATTAAAGCTACAGAATATAATTGCAATATATATCAGCTTTGCAATATATATCAGCAATCCTCGTGCGATTTTGAAACAATAATACAGATTGAGAAAAAAGTCAGAGATATAATTATTAGTTTAAGTGAACGGGGTTTCCCGTAAATTATTAACCATTTGGAAAAATGGTTATTGTCCTCGGTCAGGGTAGGAAACCAAAAACATATCTGAAGCGTTTTATTAGTTGAATCCCGCATTTTATTAGTTTTCTGATTGGTCTAGATAGTAATCTGTATTTTCCCTTTACTTTCAACAGAGATGGGTATTTCTGTTGCCACTATGACAAAAAAGTAATAAAAACTACAAAAAAATTTAATAACTCAGAAACAAATTGAGATACAGCCTTCAAACAAATTGCATTTAAAAATACATTTTTTTATCTATACGACGGTGTAAAAAGTAATATTGTGGGATGTTTAGAAGTTTAAAAATGAAATTTCATTTAAAATTGGTCCAGGAATATTAATTTTTAATCCATGGCGTACGTAATGTATGACCAGCTCCGTAGAAATTTAAAAATTTACAGTACCGAAAATTGTAAAACTGAAATTTCTTTTAAAATTTGTTCATGGTGGGTCCAGGAATGTTAATGTTTAATCCATGGCGTACGTAATATATGATCAACTCCGTGTGATTTTTTATGTCTTAAATTGTCTTTGAAAAAATCATTTTCCAAATGGTCGTTGTAATTTGTTAAATTGATTTTTATTTTATTTGTTTTTAATTGTTCTATCCATTTTTGTAATCATACACATAAAACTATATATTCATATCCATTAGCATCAAATTCTCACCAAGATGCTAGATCTTGGCAAAATATCACCGAAGGTGGAGAACAAAAATGAATCGCCATGAATAAAATCAATTTAGCTGCAGCTGACGAATTTGGTGAAATCCTCATTCAAATTCAGTTTTGACGAATCTTCATTAATCGCGTTCTTCCCCAAGGATTCGTGTTTTCGAGAAATATTAGATAAAATCTAAAATAGCTAAAAATAGGGAATGGTACGGATAGGAAGGAATTTTGAAGATCTAAATTTTCAGAAATTTAAAACAATAATAATAAAAAAATGCAATTTAACAAATTACAACGACCATTTGGAAAATGATTTTTTCAAAGACTAAAATTTAAGACATAAAAAATAGCACGGAGTTGATCATACATTACGTACGCCATGAATTAAATATTAATAGTGTTATTACACGTAAAAACTGCAAGTGACGGAAATCGCCTGCGACTCGTACGCATTATCCACCTGAAACTTACGTATTATCCAAGCATTTCATTGGCTGTTCGGGAAAAGGCTTTTCCATCGTCAGATTTCCAAGAAATATGACAACCCATTTTAAATGAAATTTCATTCTTAAACTTTAAACATCCAACAATATTACTTTTTACACCGTCGTATAGCGAAAAAAAAATGTACTTTTAAATGCAATTTGTTTGAAAGCTGTGTCTCAATTTGTTTCTGAGTTATTATTTTTGTTGTTGTTTTTATTACTTTTTTGTCATAGTGGCAACAGATCGCTGTTGAAAGTAGAGGGAAATACATATTACTGTATAGACCAATCAGAAAATGAATAAAATGCGGATTAAACCAATAAAAACCTTCAGATATGCTTTTGATTTCCCATCCTGACGAGAACAATAACCATTTTTCAAATATGTTAATAAATGCAATATTTTCTATCATAATTAGTAATTTTTTTTAATTAATAAAGAAAAATATAAATATAATACCGTTGCTCATTTGTTGATTTTGGTTTAATGAAAAACGACATACATTACAGAATGAATTTATAAGGAAATGTTGCAATATCAAGATGAAAATATTTATTTTCCATTGAGTAAAGTCAATTTTGCAAATTGTTGAAGAAAAAACATGCAAAAAAAGGACTGCTTGAAACTGTCGGATAATTCAAAATAAAAGCAACCGACATTCAGTTACACTATTCCACCGATACTTTATTCAGTGAAAATTAGTTTGTTATAGCTTTGGAAAAATAAAACAAAATAAGGATACTATTTTCTTAATATATTCTATTAAAAAATTATAAAACGGTTGCTATTTTCTACAGAGTTAAAATGAAAGTTTCTTCGCACACGTTATTTTTAATATTCCTATTTTGGAAAAATATTTTGAGATAATGATTTTGAAGAGAAATTTTTTCTATTGATTTAAATTTGATAGATTCTATTTAATTCAAGGAATTCGTGCTAATTACAGGTAGGATTTAAATAACAATCGGTTTCGTAATCTCTATTCTAAAAAAAAAAAAAAAAAAAAAAAAAAAAAAAAAAAAAAAACTAATGGTATCCCTGTCACTGCA
Organism: Maratus speciosus; assembly: GCA_963932465.1. NCBI lineage: Eukaryota > Metazoa > Arthropoda > Arachnida > Araneae > Salticidae > Maratus > Maratus speciosus. The sequence goes on from CAWVRF010001400.1 coordinate 673,958, forward strand.
AATGAATTTTTTGTGGCCGGGGATTTTTCTTCGTTAATATAAAAAAAAATGTTGCATAAAAAATATGAAAATCGGTGGTGTTATAGAGAAATGTTTGATAAACACGCTGAGGCAGACAGTTTTCAAATCGAAGAATTATTTAAAGAGATATTTAAAGTTGGTTAAAATCGTTCCATTGAAAAAGTTTTATAGGAGCAAAGTATAATATTTCCTTCAAATTAAAAATTTATCTACACGTGGCTGTTATAAACAGAAAACATACACTTTCCTCATCGGTGACAATTACCGATAGTTAAAAAAGTGAAATTGCTATAAGTAAAAATAATAATACAAACACCTCTCAAAAAAAAAAAAAAAAACAGTTACTAATTTTATATAAAAAACAGTTTTAATTAGAGATATTATAAAGCGAAGCTTTTTAATTTAAATATAAGAGGAATATCCGTAATGATTAAACTAGAATATGCCAGGCCGATATGTCGGAGTGCCATAAAACTAAGAAAGAATATCTAAAAAAATATATAATTTTTTTTATGTTAACCATGAGGCTTTTTTTTCAAGATTTATAAATATGTGTAACAGGAAAAAAATCGTTCACTTAAAAATGGCCGATGGAAATAATCAAATTTAAACATTCGAGACTGTACTAAGCCTGGACGCCGCGGTCCATGGTCGTAGATAGTATCTCCTCCCGTACAAATATAATGCATACTTAAAAATTGCATTTGATCCCTGTATAAACTGCTTCTATAAAAATAAAGTAGGATAAATATATTGTAAATTTATTTTATTTTCCAGTATTTTTTTATGATAAATATATCTTATGAGTTTATAAAAACTAGTTAAATTAAAACAAAAATCCATATTTTTGTATTTCTTCTATTTCAGTTGAAGAGAACACGTGTAAACAAAAGAAAAAGAATTGTGTAGAAACTGGCGGTTCATGTAAATTAGAAGCTACTGGAATTCAGTGTATCTGTCCAAAAGATACGTCATACACCGAAGATACCGGTTGTAGAGGTACGTCGAATAACAATAATGCTAATAAAATATGTACTATCTGTTTAGTTAAATTACACGAGTATACTTTGACCGGAATATGGCAATACATTTTGTACATTTACTAATACACTATTCATAACAAGTAAAAGTTAAATTTAAAAAATCAAAAAACCCGACTGCGTAAAAAGCGAACTAATTAATTATTTCTCATCAATGTGAAACTATTTTTATATTACTTACCTATTCTTTTTTTTTACTTGTATTGATGACTTTTGGTGTGTTTAATTGTTAGTTCCTATCTATAAACACTGATTTGATGAGGCCTATAGATGTCTATGAAAGTTACAGTTGCATTAAAGCTACAGAATATAATTGCAATATATATCAGCTTTGCAATATATATCAGCAATCCTCGTGCGATTTTGAAACAATACCACAGATTGAGAAAAAAGTCAGAGATATAATTATTAGTTTAAGTGAACGGGGTTTCCCGTAAATTATTAACCATTTGGAAAAATGGTTATTGTCCTCGGTCAGGGTAGGAAACCAAAAACATATCTGAAGCGTTTTATTAGTTGAATCCCGCATTTTATTAGTTTTCTGATTGGTCTATATAGTAATCTGTATTTTCCCTTTACTTTCAACAGAGATAGGTATTTCTGTTGCCACTATGACAAAAAAGTAATAAAAACTACAAAAAAATTTAATAACTCAGAAACAAATTGAGATACAGCCTTCAAACAAATTGCATTTAAAAATACATTTTTTTATCTATATGACTGTAAATTAGTGAATGAAACATCGTCTTCATTTCGAAAGACCTATCCAATGATATGCCACTCAATATGGTACGAAAAAAATTTCTTTCGTCTCTATCGCCATATTGTATTTTACGGCCGCCATTTTGAATTTATAAAAACAAGCCAGCCTATAACCATCGTACGGTTAAGACGAATCGATAGAGACCTCATTCATTAAAATCCATCCAGTCGCTGGGATGTTTCGAGGGTATAAAGAAATCCACATACCCAGATACGCGTGAAACACATAACCCTTCTTGGCAGTCAGGTAAAAAGAATTTCCATCTTCACATCTGTTTCATATAGTTAGATGAACTCTTCGAAACCGAAATAATTTTTAACTATCCAATTTCTAAAAACATATTTAATAGCTACAATAATAATAATAATAATAAAAATAAACATTAAATAAACAATAATAGTAATAAAATATAACCAACTCGAAGGGATACGTCATACGCCGAAAATACGGGTTGTCGAGGTTCGTAAAATATCAATAATCATAATAAAAGATATACAATTTGTTGAGTTTTATTATACAAGTATATTTTAATCATAATATGTCAATAAATTTTGTACATTTTCAGATATGCTATTTATAAAAGAATTTTTTCAAAATTCACATTTGTTACGTGTAATTAAATGTACTTTTCTAAAAAGAAATAATTTTAACAGTCGAATTTATAAAAATATATTTAACAGCTATAAGTTTCTAATTTTATTATTAAACTTGACAATTTTTTTATCTGTGTATTTTATAATACTATAATAAATTAGAACACTAGAAATTATAATATTCGATATGACGCGAAATTGGCTGAAAATACAGAATTTTAATTATCCAAATGAAGCACAATTATAGAAGTATTAATAAAAGAATAATCCGAGATGCTTGAAATTTAATGACGTAAAATTTAAGATCAAAATTTGAGAAAACTAAAAAATACAAAATGTCTCACAAAAACAGAAGTTTAAATCGTTGCCGTTTTGTTAGACTTTGGATTGATTAAACGTTACAAATAATAAAAAAAGAAGCGATTCGGGACTGCTGAAGTATCAAGACGCTATTTCTATTTTCTATCCTACACACTATACATTAAAAACAAGTTAAAGAGACTCCGTGAATCTAGAAGAAGAAAGAATGCATGAAACTGCCTGTTATCAAGAAAATTTAAAGTAAGAGATATTATGTGCATCTGTAACATTTACATGTTATATGCTAAAAATTTTGTTTCTATAGGCTTGGATAAAAAAAGGACAAAAATAATGTATAATAATAATAAAAAAATAATAAAATCTTCGTAATTTACAAAAAGATTTCTCTCTTTTCTTCTCTTTTCTCCTAAGTTAATTGGATTCATACTATTTATGCGGTAGTATATCTCAATAATTAACTTTCTAAAAAATATATTTTTGAACAATAATTTGAAAGAACAAAATTGCATTTAATATATCAATTGAGTACCAGTAATTTATCACCGTCCAATCCTAGTTGTTATGCAGGAATTAAATTCAATAGCAACACTAATATAAAATAAACGCCCATGTTTCACATATCACTTAAAAATTACCAAAAGCTTAAGCTTCGTGGTTTATAAAAATATTTTGTAAAAATTATTTTCAAAACATATATTTTTAATTTTAAATTAGTTAAATTCGATTTCATACAAATGAACTTTAATTATTCCTAAAGAAACCGTGCGAAGTACAGCAAGTATTTAAAGACGAATCGGTTTCAAATTGGGTGGATAAAATGGGTATAAAAAAGTCCTTCCGGCCAGTGCCGGGAGGAAGAGGTAGCTTTCATAATCCTTATTTAAAAAAAGCCAAATTATATCATTCAAACACACGAAGCTCAATTTAGTGGAAACCGAATATAGGAGATTCAATACTAATTTTTATCAATATAATGAATGAGAATTTCGCGAAATTAGTCAGCTTTATCCAAGCTGCTTTTCTTTAAAGTAACATATATTTGGCTGCCAAATTCGGCAATTTCTTAAAGTGCCTGTCATTTTAAGACAACATGGTGGATTAGGCTAAGCAGTGAACTTGGTCGAGACCTTAGTAATTGCTGTGCACATGCTCACTCACATCGGAATCGGTTAATATATAGAAGTGCTGTCGCATGCAAAAAATCAGATTTTTCAAAATGTCACCCACAATAGAAATTGAAACTGCTATATCTGAGCCATTTTTTAAGGTAAAGACAAACAAAAAATGCTCCTGAATCCTTATATCAAGGTCAAATACTTAATAAAGAAACCTTTTTCAATTTCTAATTTTTTTGCACCTCACTTTAAATATATATATATTTTTTAATTTAATGGTCGCCATTTTGAAACAAGATGGCTGATGAATCTGGCCAGCGAACTTGGTCGAGGTGTTGATGTATACTATCCACATGCCTTCTTACATCGAAATAGGCGAATACGTGTGTTATCGCGTGACAAATACAAGATCGTTTCAAAATGTTAGCCATGCTAGAAATTCAAAGTGCTATAAATCAACCATTTTTTAAGATATAAACAAAAGAACAAATTTTCAGATACAAAAACTGCTCTGGAATCTTTGTATCTAGGCCAAACACATAAAAAAATCTTTTTCATTTTCCAATTGTTTAATACCTCATTTTGAATTTTAAATTTAATTTTTTTAAATGGCAACCCTTTTGAAACAAGATGGCGAATGAAGCTGGCCAACGAACTCGGTCGAGACATTGGTATGTACTATGTATAAACGAAGTTACATCCAAATCGGTTCATAAATACGCCTTTTATCGCGTGACAAAATTCAGGACGTTTCAAAATGTCAGCCACACTAGAAATTCAAAATGCTATAACTCAGCCATTTATTTTAGATATAGACGAAAGGAAAACTGTTCCGGAATCTTTGTATTAAGGTCAAACACATACACAAAAAATCTTTTTCACTTTCCAATTTTTGGTATCTCATTTAAATTTTTATATTTTTTTATTTTTTTAAATGGCCGCCATTTTGAAACAAGATGGCGGATGAAGCCGGCCAACGAACTCGGTCGAGATATTTGTATGTACTATGTACACACCAAGGTACATCCAATTCGGTTCATAAATACGCCTGTTATTACGTGAGAAAAATCAGGACGTTTCAAAATGTCAGCCACGCTAGAAATTCAAAATGCTATAACTCAGCCATTTCTTAAGATATAGACGAAACAAAAACTGCTCCCGAATCTTTTTATCAAGGTCAAACACATAAGAAGAAAATATTTTTTCAGTTTTTAATTTTTTGGTACCACATTTCAAATTTAAATTTTTCTTAAAAATTTAAATGGCCACCATTTTTAAACAAGATGGCGGATGAAGCCGACCAACGAACCCGGTCGAGACATTGGTATGTACTATGTATAAACGAAGTTACATCCAAATCGGTTCATAAATACGCCTTTTATCGCGTGACAAAATTCAGGACGTTTCAAAATGTCAGCCACGCTAGAAATTCAAAATGCTATAACTCAGCCATTTTTTAAGATATAGACGAAACAAAAACTGCTCCGAAATCTTTGTATAAAGGTCAAATACATAAGAAAAAATATTTTTCCATTTTAAATTTTTTGGTACCACATTTCAAATTTAAAATTTTTAAAAAAATTTTAAATGGCCGCCATTTTGAAACAAAATGGCGGATGAAGCTGGCCAACGAACTCGGTCGAGAGAATGGTATGTACTATGTACACACTGAATTACATCCAAATCGGTTCATAAATACGCCTTTTATCGCGTGACAAAATTCAGGACGTTTCAAAATGTCAGCCACGCTAGAAATTCAAAATGCTATAACTCAGCCATTTTTTAAGATATAGACGAAACAAAAAGTGCCCCGGAATCTTTGTATAAAGGTCAAATACATAAAAAAAATATTTTTCCATTTTTAATTTTTTGGTACCACATTTCAAGTTTTAAATTTTTTTAAAAATTTTAAATGGCCGCCATTTTGAAACAAAACGGCGGATGAAGCTGGCCAACGAACTCGGTCGAGAGATTGGTATGTACTATGTACACACTGAAGTACATCCAAATCGGTTCATAAATACGCCTTTTATCGCGTGACAAAATTCAGGACGTTTCAAAATGTCAGCCACGCTAGAAATTCAAAATGCTATAACTCAGCCATTTTTTAAGATATAGACGAAACAAAAACTGCTCCGGAATCTTTGTATAATGGTCAAATACATAAGAAAAAAATATTTTTCCTTTTTTAATTTTTTGGTACCACATTTCAAGTTTTAAAATTTTTTAAAAATTTTAAATGGCCGCCATTTTGAAACAAAACGGCGGATGAAGCTGGCCAACGAACTCGGTCGAGACATTGGTATGTACTATGTACACACCGAATTACATCGAAATAGGTTCATAATTACGGGAGTTACAGTGTGACATAGGTCATATATATATATATATATATATCAATTTTGAACGGAGGGTGGTTTCGGGGTCTGGGGGTCATGATCGATGAAAATATACCAAAATTTTTTGAAATCGCTTTCCTCCGAACGGCTGCAATAGGTAGCTTTTTTGTAAAGAAAGCTACCTAATAAGGAACAACTCATAAAAAATATTTAAAAAATATATAAAATATAATATTACAGCGAAAATTATATCTTTGAAAATATTATAATTAACTTGCGATATAAAAAAGCGAAATATATCACATGGAATTATGTATTAAATTTAGAAATAAAACTATTAAACACTAGCTGACTCGCAGCGTTGCAACGGCCCGACAATTTTTACAAACGAACCGTGAATTACCCGCTGTATCCGGCACCTTATAGCAGGCATGATTAGCACCCGTTGCAAAATATTTTAGTTACATCTTCCACCATAAGGAACACAATATTTTCTCTAACAACAGTTGACAACAGTTGACAACATTTGACGCCTGTTGCTACTGCTTGCGGCACCGCTTAGTAGGCGAGCAGCTCACGCGCTGCAAAAGAAGTTAGTTCCACTTTAAACGGACTGGTTGTGTACAAACTTTTAAATAAATCTCTATTGGAACGGAACTCCGCTATTTAACCAATCCGGAGTTATATTAGTTGTATATGGAGGCTCAAATAAGAAAAAAAAACATTCTGTAGCTCATGAGGCGGAGTGGGTTCCGGGTGTGCCCATCGTGGAAGAGCGTCAAAGGATAGTAGAATTATATATCAATTGATGTGTACGGAAAAAGTGAGGAATGTGCTAACTGCGGTATAACTTAGCCTCTAATGGTCGAGGGAGGAGGTGGGTAAACAAAGGTTAGAAAAGTACAGTGCGTACCGAATTAACCCTTTAATGTTTTCAAGAAGGGACGATATAAGGGTCTGAGGTTATTAGGGGCCAAATTACTAAACCAATGACGAAAAATAAAATTGGATGAGAGGCGTCAGGGATAACATAAAATAAAGAGTGGTTAAGTGACTGTGTAATGATATATCACATGACGAATCGCAAATATTTAGAAAAGTGCACCCGATAGCTAGCACCTAGAAAATCGAAAAAACGTTTTTTTTGGCCCACCCTATTGGTCATATCATACAGTTATCTTTAGTTAAAAAAGTGAAACGGCTATATCATTAAGCAAATAATACAAAAACCTCACAAAATAATAGAAAAAAAGAGTAACTTGTTTTATATATATAAAAAAGTTTTTAATTAGATATATTATTAAACGAATCATTTTAATTTTAACATGAGTGGAATATCCATAATTCCATAACTAGAATACGCCAGTGTGAAATATCGCAGTTCCACAAAAGAAAAAAACAATATTAAAAAAAATACAATTTTTTCATATTTACCATGACGTTTTTTTTTTTCAAGATTTATAAATAGGTGTAAGAGGGAAAAAACCGTTCAAATAAAAATGCCCCATCGTAATAATCAAATTAATGCATTTCAGCCTGTAGTAAGTCTGGAGGTCACTGTCTGTGGTCGCAGACACAATCTCTTCTCGTATAAATATAATGCATATTATAATACAATGCAATCGGTACTTCTATAGAAACTGCTTCTATGTATATAAAGTAGGATAAATATAATTTTAATATATTTTATTTTCCAGTATTGTTTTGATGATAAATATGTTTTATTATTTTATTAAATTTTTGTTAAATTAAAATCAAAACTCCTTATTTTTGTATCTTTTCTACTTCAGTTGAAGAGAACACGTGTAAGCAAAAGAAAAGGAATTGTGTAGAAACCGGCGGTTCATGTAAATCAGAAGCTACTGGAATTCAGTGTATCTGTCCAAAAGATACGTCATACGCCGAAGATACCGGTTGTAGAGGTACGTCAAATAACAAAAATAGCAATAAAATGTATACTATCTGTTGAGTTTTATTACACGAGTATATTTTGTCCGTAGTAGGGCAATACATTTTGTACGTTTTTTGATACAATATTTATAAAAAAAAAATCAACTTCACATCTGTTACACATAATTAAATGAACTTTTCGAAAACGAAATAATTTTAACTGTCCAATTTGTAAAAGCCCCACAAGTGGCTGAGAGGTTCTGCTCTCGAAGCTGGTAGACGGGAGGTGCTGGGTTCGAACCCAATCGCGCCCGTCAGCCTAACCGTTTCGGAAGTTTCGTGGTTTTCTTCGAAACCGTGGATTCCCATGCGTAAATAGGGGTTAGGTTCCCTTAGAAAGACCCCCACTGAGGGCACTACCTCTAGGGCCTATATCCCTCGAGTTGATAATCGGCCGTCTAAAATCAACCCAACCGAGTCCAATTTGTAAAAACATATTTAATAGCCATGCAAATTTCGAATTCTATTATGTAACTTGACATTTTTAATATGCAAATTTTATAATACTTTAATAAATTATAACGATAGAGATTATAATATTCGATATGATGCGATGGAACTACGGAATTTCAATTATCCAAATGATGCACAATTACAGAAGTATTAATAAAAAAAATCTTCGAGATGACGGAATTTAAATGACGCAAAATTTAGGATTAACATTTTAAGGAAAATAAAAAATATAATATATTTCACAAAAATACAAGTTTAAAGTTGTTGTCGTTTTGTTGGTCTTTGGATTGATTAAATGTTACAAATAAAAAAGAAGCAATGCGGGACTGCTGAAATATCGATACCTTCATTTCTATTTTCTATTCTGCACACTATACAATAAAAAGTAGTTAAAGTGACGACATGAATGGAAAAGAAGACAGAATACTTGAAACAGTTCTGTGAACATGAAAATTTAAAGTAAGATATATTAAGTGCATCTGTAACACTGATACGTTATACGGGGTGATTCATAAATATCGAAACAATAGGCTATCTCCTTAAATATTGCCCCTAGGCACATACTTCCAATTGCAAAGTTTCATAAAAATTTTTGCCAAATTTAATGACATAAGTTATAACTCCACGGGGGTCTATTTGAGAAAATACAAAAACCAATTTTTTATTCTGCTCCCGTTGAGTAAAATTTCCAATTAGGAAATTTTCTCTTATCCCTTCCTGAATTAAAAAAAAAAATCATCTCGGTATCTGCAAAACTCACAGAGTTATTAAAATTCATAATTCGCGACTTATACCATTTTCCCATGCCTCTGAGTGACGAGTTATTGACTCATTTCGCATGCAAGATAGGGATCATCCACAAATTGCACGTTATTAAAAGTTGATTTTAAACAGTGCCTCTCCTTTGGACATAAAATAGCAGCGTATAGATTTTAAGTTAAACCTTCTTTCAAATTATGCTGGAGGCCTTTATTAGAGGTCTGCACAGGTCGAAAAATCTAGACCAGGCCTACAGCCGATTACAGAAAAAAAAAAAATTCGTCCCGGTCTGGAAAAATGTTTAAATCTTTGCATCCTGATTGAATTTCTAGAAAACATAGTTTTTTACGTCGATATAGTTAAAAATTATTTCGTATGAAAGAGTTATGAGTAGTGTGATTATGAGAGTTCCACGCCACCGGTGGATCGGTGGTGGTGGAACTGTGGAAAATGGTGACCTGTGGTGACACACCGCGCGCGCGCGCGCTGATAAGAGTCGGTGGTGGAGGAAACGCATTTCGGTGGTGTAGATAAGGGGGAGATGTGCTGTCGGAAAACTGATAAGAACTTGTATTGTAGTACGAGGGCATTTATTTCGGGAAATGAATGAATTAGCGAGACTTTGAAAATATTTGGGAGAGAGTCTCTTATAGTACGAGGGTATTTTATTTATTTTATTTTCAAGTCTTAGAAAATTTATTTTTCTTTTTCGAATTTTAGTTTGAGGAAATCGAAAATTTTTTTTAATTTTATTTTTCGAATTTTATTTTAACGGAACTTTATTTAGGGGAGATAGAAATTTTTTTCGAAGTGAATTTATTTTAACGGAAATTTATTATTATTTTTCGAATTTTATTTTGAGGAAATAGAATTTTTTTTTTCATTTCACACGTTTTAAAAGGAAATATATAGATCAAAATAAGTAGCTATAAAACTTAAAGATGAAAAGCAGATTCCTGTAAGAAAATAACGGACCCACGTGGTCCAGTGGTTAATGCGATGGGTTAAAAATGAGAAGTCTGGTCACACGTTTGTGGGTTCGAAACTTGCTAATAATGCTAAATGCATTTCAAGGAAAACTTGAGTATATTGTTGCTATGAGTATGCATTTGATTCCGTTGAGCTTAAATTTAATACAGTATTCATTATTCTTGTCCAATAGATCTAGACTTGAAAAACGGTGGAGATATCTATATCAATAATAGGAGTCTCATCACGCTGTGTCAGATCCCTCAAAGGTCTTCCTCTCAGACATGATGACGCTTAACCTCTTTGAGTGTAATCTGTTTGTTAACTAGCATAACGAGATATTCTACCCTAAACATCTGGTTGTGATAAGATTTAATCGCTGTAATTTGAAATCTATTAGCGTTCCATATGCTTGCAAATGGTTTGTAAATACATAATAATTGATTACACGCGTTAAAGTAATACGGCAAACATCTCGGCTCCATTCCTAAAATAGAAATTCAAGGTTTAAGTGAAATAATTAATCACAGATAAAATATAATAGTTTAAACAAAAATTTTATTAAGCATTTGTTACAAGGGTTTGTAAAAAGAATTTCACCAAAATTCTTCAAATAGCGTTTCATAATATTCAACAGATGAAAATGTTTGAAAGAAAGCAAAGCGCGAAAATTCTCAATTTATAGAATCAAAGAGTTAGCAAGAGTTAGTTTCCTGCGCATATTCAGGAAATTATAAATACTCAAACATGAATGGTTTAAAAAATGTTGTTACTCACGTGACCTAAATCATGTAAGATGATTGACGTGATAACTTAACAGAATTCTCTAGAAATTTCGTGAGCTTTATTCGTGTAAATTTATTTAATGATTATTGAAAATGCGCAGAATGTCTAAAAGTGAATTATTTAATCTTGAACTTGTGACTCTCAATAAATTCATAATATAATAAATACTCAAAATTTTAAAATATCATCATGTTATAAAACACTTCCGCTAAATTGTCTATCTCCCACTCGTTTTAAAAGGAAATATATAGATCAAAATTTAAAACATTTCCAGTCAGTTTTCTATTTACTGTTGAATTAAAATGGAAAAAAATCAGTCTTTCCCATGACGTTTACCAAAATCAATTAAAATATTTTATTTGTGCATGCAAACAAAATAAATCAAGCTATCGCCATGTTAAAGTACACATCCTCCAAAAATTAACATGATAATACATCGCGCAAAAATACCTCTTCTTGAACAACACACATCAGAAAGTTATCTATTGAAAATTGATTATCTCCACTAAATGCATTTCCAACATAAAAATGATAAACTCTTTCCCGCGAATTTTCAAAGTTCCGTTAAATAAATAAATGAGCAATTCTTCTAAAAAAAAATCTATTTCCTCTAAAATAAAAATAAATTTCGCAAAATAAATAATTCTATCGCTATGTATTTTTAAAAGAAAATAAAAATTACTCACAAAATTCATACATCGCGTGAAAAATAAATAAACAGATAAAAGTTCTCAAAATATAAAACAGTTTCCTGAGAAATAAATTCAGTTCGAAAAATAAAATTCGTAAAATAAAAATAAAGTTCCGTTAATAAATTAATTTCGCAAAAATTTTCTATCTGCCCTAAATAAATTTAGTTAGCAAAAATTTTCTAAGACTTGAAAATAAAATTCGAAAAAATTTTCTATTTCCTCAAAATAAAATTCGAAAAATAATAATAAATTTCCGTTAAAATAAATTCACTTCGAAAAAATTTCTATCTCCCCTAAATAAAGTTCCGTTAAAATAAAATTCAAAAAAATTTTCTATTTCCTCAAAATAAAATTTGAAAAAAAAAAAAATAAAGTTCCGTTAAAATAAATTCACTTCGAAAAAATTTTCTATCTCCCCTAAATAAAGTTCCGTTAAAATAAAATTCGTAAAATAAAATTTAAAAAAAAATTCGATTTCCTCAAACTAAAATTCGAAAAATAATTCCAACACCGGAAAATAAAATTCGAAAAATAAAAATAAATTTTCTAAGATTTGAAAATAAAATAAATAAAATACCCTAGTACTATAAGAGACTCTCTCCCAAATATTTTCAAAGTCTCGCTAATTCATTCATTTCCCGAAATAAATGCCCTCGTACTACAATACAAGTTTTTATCAGTTTCCCGACAGCACATCTCCCCCTTATCTACACCACCGAAATGCGTTTCCTCCACCACCGACTCTTATCAGCGCGCGCGCGCGGTGTGTCACCACAGGCCACCACATTCCACAGTTCCACCACCCACAGGTGTCGTGGAACTCTCATAATCACACTACTGTTATGACCAAAAATAGCTTTATAGCTTTATAATAGCTTATAGATTTCCTTTTTTATATGTTTATAATCTTCATTTTTAAAGAAGCGTCAAAGGCTGTGAATTTTTTTTTTCTTTTTTTAATGAATCTCTATTTACATGTAATTGTTTCACTTACCATTTAATATCGTTAATCCATAATCCATGTATTGGAGACTTTCAAAAATGATATACAGTAAATCCTTCTAAGACGGAATCACACAGACAAGAAAAAAATGCCTTATAGACAATTCCTATCTTGGGAGGTGCAAATGTATTCTATTATTTTCGCAAGTATTATTATATTCATTTTGCATGGATCAAAAAATTATTCCGTTTTAGACAGTATTCCGTAATAGGCAGGTTCTTTAACACTTTTTTTACTATTTTTTTTTTCGGGTTTAAATCTACTATCCTTTAAAAACGATTTTTAAAGTTTAATTGTAAATGGTAATATGTTTTAATTGTAATGGCGATTTAAAAATATATACATTTTTGTAAAATTTTTGGGTTGAGCCAAACTTTACTTATTTTTGCACGGATTAGGTGAGTCAGATAGAATGATTTTAATACGGGTTGAGTCGAGACCGGGACTGAAAATTTCGCTCCGTGCAGACCTAAAAAGAAAGGAAGCCAGTCCCGGTCCGGTATGAAAAATACATTACACACGGTCGAGACTAGTCCGGCCCCAGAATACAGGCATTTTTTAACCGCTCACCGGGACGATATAAAACCTAAAGTTGTGAGAGTTAAAATTATAAAAACACTCTTAATCGAGATATTAGAAAAAAAACATGTTTTAAATAGTACAGAAAGATGGTGGAAAGGGCAAAATTTAAACTGAATCGGAAGATTAAGCTACAGGAAAGAAGGTTAAATACTCACCTGCAATTTTTTTAAAGCATTTAAACATTTTATTAGGAGCCAATCTTTATCTAAAACTTTAAATGCGTTTTAAATTGTTAATTGAAGTTGTTAAAAATAATTAATTTAAATTTATTAATTTAAATGCGTAATTAAAATTAAAATAAATGTAATTAAAATTACTAATTTACATTTTTAAGTCAAGAATTGTTAAAAAAAGGTGCGGGGGGGGGGGGGGGGTGCAAACTTGGAACATGACCTTTTTGATTATATGACATTAATTTTGTTTCGACAAATCTGAACTATATTTATTTTTGAAAATATGATTTTTTTAAAAATAAGTTACATCATTTTTTATAAATGAAGAAAAGTTTGAAATTCGACGATAATATTTCTAGTTATAACGATTTTAAATTAACCCAAAATCAGCCCCCCCCCCCCAAAAAAAAAAAAAAAATAATAATAATTAAAAAAAATTTTAAAATTTGTGAGAAATTTTAGGATGTAACTTTATTTGCAAATTGTATGGTTAATCATTGCAAAAAACAGAAAAATCTAATTCTAACTCAATATATATATATTTTACCTGTATCCTGGAACTTTTAAAGTAACATTGTTTCTTGAATAACACGCACTTCAATTTGTGTCTAATCCCTTAAAACCTGACGAATTATTTAAACATGCAGAAATCTATGAGTTTTGCAGATATGGAGATGAAACTTTTTGTGTTTAATTCAGGAATGGATAAGGAAAAAATTCCTAACTGGAAATTATACTCTACGGGTGCCGTATAAAAATTTAATTTTCGTATTTTCTTAAATAAACCTCCCATGGAGTTGTAACTTATCTTAACAAATTTTCCACCTTTTTTTATGAAACATTGCAATTGGAAGTATGTGCCTAGGGTCATTAATTAAGGAGATAGCCTATTGTTTCGATATTTATGAATCACCCTGTATACTAAAAGTTTGATATGTATAGTAGGGTGGGCCGAAAACAAAAGTTTTTTCTTTTTGATTCGCTATACCGCGGAAAACTTGTGTCTAGGGTAGCTTAGTAAAATGCAAAAACAAAATAAGTAAATTTTTACGTTTGGCGGTAGCGCATCGGGCCTAAAATTTGAGAAAAAACACTATTTTGATCATTTTTCTAATAAACAGAAATAAATCAAATAACTTCTAGAGCAAGCAGCTATCGACACATTTTAGTAGAAGAGAATATAGGAATGATAAATAAATGAAATATATATATACATTTCGCAATATATTATCAGCGTATTATGTTTAAAAAAAAAGCATTTTTTTTTTTTTTAATGACAAATTTTCATTGATACAAAAACTACTTTTCTGATTGTAATATTCCTGAGTGTAATTTCACTTTGTAATAAAATATAGTACTTTACAGTCTTTTGGCAGTTTTAAATAAGATTTGCTTGAAAAACTAGGCATTGAAAATCGTGAGAAAAGTGTCGTTTTTATAAAACCATCTCTAGAATTGGATCCGAAGACTTTATGTGACGCCTCGGTTACTAGCTTCACGCATCGTTCTATTGCATGGGTGTGACATGGGAATTGACCGAAGTCCATTGGGCCGATGTTTCACCTGATTGGTCCTTAGACCAAATCTCTTCGTCAGTGACTCTTCGCAACAAAGGTGGGGGTGAAAATGTAGTAGAATTTCAGTAAATCATTTCGATGTAATCTTTAGCTAGAATATTGATTTTGGGTGTTTCAAAACACCTGATTGACTTTCTTTTAGAAGATAAGTTTTCTAGTTTTTATAATTATTCTGAAACATAACTCTCGTATATAATCCATTTTATCTACTATCATACTCAAAAGCAAATTTTCTGGATTGGCAAAATATGCGTTTCTCTCAATCACTGGTTCAATGACCTTCAGCAAGTTTTCAGGGAGGATTTTATAACTTCCAATACATGTTCCGGTCCATTTGTGAAGTATTTACTTTTTTTTTATGCTAAACCATACAGGTACATATGACTTTAAGTTTTGTGTTCGTCTTTTGGATTTTTAATACTTAAATACAACCGGAGAATTCTGTTCGCCGTTGTTAACCACCTTGAGTGGGAAAGTGTGCCAGGCACACGAACAAATAAATCTTCAGGACAACTGCCTGCTTTTATAGAACAACTAATGTCCAATCGGTAACGCTGATCTTTGCTTAAAATTTGCCGGTAAATTTCTGGAATTTCACACTCAACACTGTCAAAAGTTACCTCTGGGTGTTTCTCACATTTCCTGAGCTGCGTGCCAATCGGACCAAAAATGATTTTGGCCCAGTTGTTTCACCATCTAAAGTTTGAAACAAATGCCGGAATGGAAATTCATTCAAATGTAAGAGACATACCTCCCACCACCACCACACCACTTTTAACTTCTTCTTCAATTGTTTCCACCCCGTATTAGTAACGGTGCCATCACACCCAGTCACATTTTGTTTTTCCTTTACGCCCACACTTCCAATTTTACCAATACCATGCATTCTTTGGAAGTACAAGAATTTTAGTTCAATGATGGGTATCTTTTTTGCTTTTTCACAGTTACAAATAATAGAGACAGGACACTCATAAACCCCAGGGACCATTTTACAATTGCAGTGTAATGTTATTTTGCACTTACACGGAGAGATATCAAACAGTAACAAAGATTTTTTTTTAAATCTTCAGATCTCTTTTTGAACTTTTACTTTCACTTATCATGCCTAATAGACTTTATAAGATCACGATAACTGTCATGTTATGCATTTATTAACAGAACAATTCTGTAAGGCGTTACTGTCGGTATTGAAGCTTTATCAAACACAGATTTAACTTGTGGTGTCAAAATAATCGAAACGTGTGAAAAATTACCTGACCTGTTGTTCGATATCAAGTCTAAGTTGTAATTTACATGGAAACAACACTTGAGAACGTCTTTATAAGTTGGATGTTTATTCACAGGGTGGCGAAATAACGGGTAGTTAAATTCACTACAAGTAATTTTCTTGGAAACAGCCATAACACAGTGGTTAATATAATCAATAAATCGAATCACTTATTAAGCAGTCACTAATTTAATCGGTCTTTATGAAACGCGATTGAAATGCACAAGAAGAACCACTGCTAATCATTGCCAGCAGAATTCTAGCGAACAACTCACAGAAACCGTTGTGTCATAAAGCACACGCATTCGTATTGCGCAGGGCATTGTGAAACGTCAGTTCAGGTTGTATTGACGGACTTCAATTCACAGCAGGGCCCGTAGCGCCGGACTGCTACCAGAATAGAAGGACTCATGCAACTTGATTGCATCAATTTAATGATTATTTAATTGCTTGCCCTAAATGAAGCAATTTTCTCTCTTTTTTTATTATAATGTGTTTTATTTACCTTTCTTTGAAAGCTTTTTTATCACAGCAATTTTTTATCTTTTTCATATATAGCTTTAAAAAAACGAAAGAAAACTATTGCTTTTTCAATAAACTTCAAATATTCAAGTACGATGCGCTACCGCCAAACGTAAAAAAGTATTTAATTTGTTTTTGCATTTTACTAAGCTACCCTAAAGCCAAGTTTTCCGCGGTATAGCGAATCAAAAAACAAAAACAAAAATTTCCGCCCACCCTAACGTATAGATTTAGAGAAAGAAAAGGATACAATAATGTTTAATAATAACTAAAAATAATAAAACGGTCGTAATGTACAAAAAGAATTCTCTCGTTTCTTCTGACTAAAGTTAGTTTGTTTCATGCTATTTATACGTTGTTATGCTTCAATATTTAAATTCCTTTTTGAAAAAAAATTATATATTTGAACAATAATTTGCAAGAACAAAATTGTATTTAATAAATCAATTGACTACCAGTATTTTATCACTTCCTAACTTCTTGGTTGTTATGCAGGAATTAAATTCAGTAGCAACACTAATATAAAATAAATGCCTACAAAAAATTTCACGCTTAAAAAATACCCAAAGCATAAACTTCGTGGTGCTTAAAAATATTTTGTAAAAATTATTTTCAAAAAAAATTTCTAACTTTTAAATTTAATAAATTCGATTTCATACAAATGGAATTTAATTATTAGCTAAAGAAACTGTGCGAAGTACAGTGAGTATTTAAGGACCCATCGGTTTAAAAAATAATGGATAAAATGAGTATAAAAACAGGAACAACTCATAAAAAATATATAAAAAACCTATAATATGAAATATAAAAGCGATCATTGAAAATATTATATTTAATTTCCGATATAAAAAAGCGGAACATATCACATGGAATTATGTATTAAAATTAGAAATAAAACTATTACACACTAGCTGACTCGCTCGGCGTTGCAACTGCCCGACATTTTTTACCAACGAACCTTGAATGAGCCGCTGCATCCGGTACCTTACAGCAGCCGGGATCAGCACGTGCTTCAAAAACTTTTGGTTTCACCTTCAACCATATGGTGCGCAATATGTTCTATACCAAAAGTTGGAAACATTTGACACATGTCGCTGCTGCTTGTGATACCGCTTAGTAGGTGAGCAGCGCACGCCCTGCTAAATACGTTAGTTCCACTTTAAACAGTCTTGTTTTGCACACACTTTTAAACAGATCTGTAACCGAACGGAACTCCACTATTTAACAAATCCGGATATATATTAGTTATAAGTGGAGACTCAAATAAGAAAAGAAAAAAGAAAAATGCCCAGCTAAACTGATGGCATTGAGCTCACAGGCTATTCACACTAATTGTATATTATACACTTATTTTAAAGAATAATGCCCCTCAAAAAAATAAGTGAAGGGGAATTAGCCCCCGTTTCCCCCTTTATACTTAACCAGAGAACCTCCAAATCTCATCAGGGAAGCCCCTTATCATAATAAACAGGTATACCAAATTTGGAGCAAATCGAATAATCCTGCAAAAAAAAAAAAACATTTATCTAAATTAAGGGGGTGGACTAGCCCCCCTTT
Source organism: Maratus speciosus (assembly GCA_963932465.1). NCBI lineage: Eukaryota > Metazoa > Arthropoda > Arachnida > Araneae > Salticidae > Maratus > Maratus speciosus. The sequence continues at coordinate 692,440 of CAWVRF010001400.1, forward strand.
ATCTTTAATAAATGAATCGCCAAAACGAATCAGGGAATCTCCTTAACATAATAAACCGGTATACCATATTTGGAGCAAAGCGAATAATTCTGCATGAAAAACCCGTTTATATAAATTAAGGGGGGTGGCCTAGCCCCCCTTCCCCATTTATCTTTAACCAATAAACCCCCAAAAATAATCAAGGAAGTTCCTTAACATAATAAACCGGTATACCAACTTCGGAGCAAATCGAATCATTCTGCATGAAAAACCCATTTATCTGAATTAAAAGGGGTGGACTAGCCCCCCTTTTCCCCTTTATTCTTAACCAATGAATCCCCAAAACTAATCAGGGAAGTTCCTTAACATAATAAACCAGTATACCAAATTCGGAGCAAATCGAATAATTCTGCATGAAATACCCATTTATCTGAATTAAAAGGGGTGAACTAATGCCCCTTTTCCCCCTTTATCCTTAACCAATGAACCCCCAAAACTAATCAGGGAAGTTCCTTAACGTAATAAACCGGTATAACAAATTCGGAGCAAACCGAATCATTCTGCATGAAAAACTCATTTCTCTGAATTAAAAAGGGTGAACGAACCCCGTTTTCCCCCCTTTATCCTTAACCAATGAACTCCCAAAACTAATCAGGGAAGTTCCTTAACATAATATACCGGTATACCAAATTCGGAGCAAATCGAATGATTCTGCGTGAAAACCCCATTTATCTGAATTAAGGGGGTGGACTAACCCCCCTTTCCCCCTTTATCCTTAACCAATGAACCCCCAAAACTAATCAGGGAAGTTCCTTAACATAATAAACCGGTATACCAACTTCGGAGCAAAACGAATCATTCTGCATGAAAAACCCATTTATCAAAATTAAGAGGGGCGGGCTAACCTCCCTTTTCCCCCTTTATCCTTAACCAATGAACCCCCAAAAATAATCAGGGAAGTTCCTTAACATAATAAACCGGTATACCAAATTCGGAGCAAATCGAATCATTCTGCATGAAAAACCCATTTATCAGAATTAAGGGTTGGACTAGCCCCCCTTTTCCCCCTTTATTCTTAACCAATGAACCCCCAAAACTAATCTGGTAAGTTCCTTAACATAATAAACCGGTATACCAAATTCGGAGCAAATCGAACCATTCTGCATGAAAAACCCATTTATCTGAATTAAAAGGGGTGAACTAATGCCCCTTTTCCCCCTTTATCCTTAACCAATGAACCCCCAAAACTAATCAGGGAAGTTCATAGACTTCTCATATAACTGGACTCAGAAATAGTAACCCTTTCTTGACGCTGGGATCACTACCCACCGTCACGTGATGGTGGGCAGAGAAAACGCGCCAAACCGGTTTTTCTCCCCTGGTTCTCTCTGAAACTTTCTTGCGTCGGGCGTTTCTCTAGCTTAAATCAAATCCGACAGTTGCCAATAATATGATCACCGCCAAGAAAGACAACCTTTTGGCGATGAAAGCAGAAACATGTGTGCCTCAAGTTCTGACTGAAATAACAATGGGATTCGGCCTCTACTTCTTATCTTTACTCTGAGGGGAAGTTCCTTAACATAATAAACCCGTATACCAAATTCGGGGTAAATCGAATCATTCTGCATGAAAAACACATTTATCTCAATTAAGAGGGGCGGGCTAACCTCCCTTTTCCCCCTTTACCCTTAACCAATGAACTCCCAAATCTAATCATGGAAGTTCCGTAACGTAATAAACCGGTATACCAAATTCGGAGCAAATCGAATCATTCTGCATGAAAAACACATTTATCTGAATTAAGGGGGGTGGACTAACCCCGTTTCCCCCTCTTTATCCTTAACCAATGAACTCCCAAAACTGATCAGGGAAGTTCCTTAACATAATAAACCGGTATACCAAATTCGGAGCAAATCGAATCATTCTGCATGAAAAACACATTTATCTGAATTAAGGGGGGTGGACTAACCCCGTTTTCCCCCTTTATCCTTATCCAATGATCTCCCAAAACTGATCAGGGAAGTTCCTTAATATAATAAACCGGTATACCAAATTCGGAGCAAATCGAATGATTCTGCATGAAAAACCCATTTTTCTGAATTAAGGGGGGGTGGACTAACCCCGTTTTTCCTCCTTTATCCTTAACCAATGAACCCCCAAAACTAATCATGGATGTTCCTTAACATAATAAACCCGTATACCAAATTCGGTGTAAATCGAATCATTCTGCATGAAAAACACATTTATCTCAATTAAGAAGGGCGGGCTAACCTCCCTTTTCCCCCTTTACCCTTAACCAATGAACCCCCAAATCTAATCATGGAAGTTCCGTAACGTAATAAACCGGTATACCAAATTCGGAGCAAATCGAATCATTCTGCATGAAAAACCCATTTATCTGAATTAAGGGGGGGGGGGGACTAACCCCGTTTTTCCACCTTTATCCTTAACCAATGAACTCCCAAAACTAATCAGGGAAGTTCCTTAACATAATAAACCGGTATACCAAATTCGGAGCAAATCGAATGATTCTGCATGAAAAACCCATTTATCTGAATTAAGGGGGTGGACTAATCCCCCTTTTCCCCCTTTATCCTTAACCAATGAACCCCCAAAATTAATCAGGGATGTTCCTTAACATAATAAACCGGTATACCAAATTCGGAGCAAATCGAATGATTCTGCATGAAAAACCCATTTTTCTGAATTAAGGGGGTGGGGTGGACTAACCCCGTTTTTCCCGCTTTATCCTTAACCAATGAACCCCCAAAACTAATCATGGATGTTCCTTAACATAATAAACCCGTATACCAAATTCGGTGTAAATCGAATCATTCTGCATGAAAAACACATTTATCTCAATTAAGAAGGGCGGCTAACCTCCCTTTTCCCCCTTTACCCTTAACAAATGAACCCCCAAATCTAATCATGGAAGTTCCGTAACGTAATAAACCGGTATACCAAATTCGGAGCAAATCGAATCATTCTGCATGAAAAACCCATTTATCTGAATTAAGGGGGGGGGGTGCTAACCCCGTTTTTCCACCTTTATCCTTAACCAATGAACTCCCAAAACTAATCAGGGAAGTTCCTTAACGTAATAAACCGGTATACCAAATTCGGAGCAAATCGAATGATTCTGCATGAAAAACCCATTTATCTGAATTAAGGGGGTGGACTAACCCCCCTTTTCCCCCTTTATCCTTAACCAATGAACCCCCAAAATTAATCAGGGATGTTCCTTAACATAATAAACCGGTATACCAAATTCGGAGCAAATCGAATGATTCTGCATGAAAAACCCATTTTTCTGAATTAAGGGGTTGACTAACCCCGTTTTCCCCCCCTTTATCCTTAACCAATGAACTCCCAAAACTAATCAGGGAAGCGCCTTATCACAATGAACCTAGGAAAAAATTTTGAAGCAAATCGGATATTTCTATCAAGAGTTATCACGTTACGTACATACATACGTACGTACGTACATACATACGTACGTACGTACATACATACATACATACATACAGAACGGGCGGGCACATTAGCTCTCAGGCTTTGATAGCCTGTGAGCTAAAAAAAGTCTTCAGTGGCTCATAGGGTGGAGTGATGGTCGGTTGTATCCATCATGGAAGAGTGTCCATGGGTTGTACAATTATATACTAGTAAATCTGCAGATCAGGAGCCTCAACGTCATCTTTGCAAGTCATTGTTTTTTAACACTCATTGGATAATATTCAACTTCCTACAAATAGCTTTTTAAAGTTTTCAAATTACATAAATATTTATGAGCATACAAGATACTTCGTAAAGTTTCAGAAATTAAAAGTGTTAAACAAGTGGTTGTACATTAATGTTCTGAAATTCTGATGAGCTACTTATTCTGGTAACTTTTTAAATCAAAAATTGCATTTCTTCAGGGGGGCTCTGCCCCCCTGAACCCCCCCCGTAGTCTATTTAAATTTACATTCGTAATTTTTTATTGATTGTGCGGATGGTTATAGCATATCTTAAACTTTTTTTACGCTGTGATTTATAAGGATAATCATAAGTTTTTTTTTTTTTTTATAAATTAATAAAATTTTAATTTTAAATAAAATATTCATGTTAACCGTACACAGACAATAAATCTTGAAGTGACGCCAAAAATGTAACCCTAAAATCAGCTACATTCGGCACATCACAACGACGTGCTTAAAAAAACAAAAACAAAACAAAAAAAAAAAAACAAAAAAACAAAAAAAAAACGGATGAAGTCAAAGAATTTGGTCCCTGTTCCACGTGCTTGTTTTGTTTGGGCCGAATGAGGGCATTCAAATCTGAGCGATAACGCACATCGTATTGCAAACTGTTTTTACGGCATACTGCATCTCCATCTATCTCTTTCCTCCGTGAATAATAGTTAATTTTATTTTACCCAAGATCTTTTTATTCCAGCATCTTTGTTTTCGATAAATGACGTCTAATTCACCTGCTATGCGTACTTACTCACAACTTTTCATCTTGTTACATTAAGAAATACTCGAGAGTTTTCTTTTTATTTCCAATATGCCGCCATATTAATTTTCTATTTTTAATTTTATTTTTCATTTTCCTGTTTCACGACAAAACATTTCAATTGAAAATTGTTTAAAAGAAAATATTATTCCGGGTTTTGATTTTCTTGGCAACAATTAAAGAAATATTGGTAAATGTTATGGGAAAATGTTACGTTATTCTCTATGAAAATATTGAACTTTTGTATTTTTAAGCAAAATATTTCAATAAAATAAATAAAATAAAAGAAATATTGCCTATTTTTATTTCTGGGCTAAAATCCTTCTATATGCAAAGATACAAATGCATTAATTCATCTGTTTTGACGTTGGCTTTACTCAAGCAATTACTACACGCAATTATACTAATATTATTAGGACCAAATATGTTGCTAGGCAACAGAGAAAGAAAAGGAAAAAAATGAACTATGCATTATGTCAAATTGATAGAACAAAATCCTTTATATTATTGCAAAACATGAATAAAATTCCCCCCAATATTATAAACCTAATTAAAAAAATCTCGCAAATATATTGACATAATATATTGGAATAATTGCCGAAACGTCAGTGAAGGCTTACTGTGGAGACACGAAAAGTTTTGGTTTCTGTTAGTCTGTCTGTCTATTAGTCTGTCTGTCTGTTCCGCGATAACTGCCGCAAAAAGCATCCGATCGGCTTGAAATTCACTGGGCATGTTGATGAGGTACCCGGACTTAGCTCTATAGTTTTTGATTAAATTTGGTTCATTCGTTCGGGAAATATAGAACATTTTATTTTGCTCTATAATGCTTATCTATGGCAAGTCAGACGATTTTTTGATTTTCATTTGTTGAAAGAAATGGCTCATATGAAAAATGGATTTAAATGGTAAATTTTTGGTGCTGAAATTTTTAAATAAGATTATTAAATTATTCCAATTAGTTTGAAAATTTGTCAATATATTTGCGAGATTTTTTAATTAGGTTTATAATATTGGGGGGAATTTCATGCATGTTTTCCAATAATATAAAGGATTTTGTTTTATCAATTTGACATAATGCATATTTCATTTTTTTCCCCTTTTCTTTCATCTGTTGCATAGCAACGTATTTGGTCCTAATAATATTAGTATAATTGCGTGTATAATGTTTGAGTAAAGCCAACGTCAAAACGGATGAATTAATGCATTTGTATCTTTGCATATAGATCGAGTTTAGTCCAGAAATAAAAATAGGCAATATTTCATTTATTTTATTTATTTTATTCAAATATTTTGCTTAAAAATACAAAAGTTCATTATTTTCATAGAGAATAACGTAACATTTTTCAATAACATTTACCAATATTTCTTTAATTGTTGCCAAGAAAATCAAAACCCGGAATAATATATTCTTTTAAACAATTTTCAATTGAAATGTTTTGTCGTGAAACAGCAAAATGAAAAATAAAATTAAGAATTGAAAAATTAATATGGCGGCATATTGGAAATAAAAAGAAAACTCTCAAGAATTTCTTAATATAACAAGATGAAAAGTTTTGAGTAAGTACGCATAGCACGTGAATTAGACGTCATTTATCGAAAACAAAGATGCTGGAATAAAAAGATCTTGGGTAAAATAACATTAACTATTATTCACGGAGGAAAGAGATAGATGGAGATGCAGTATTCCGTGAAAACAGTTTGCAATACGATGCGCGTTAATCTCAGATTTAAATGACCTCATTCGGCTCAAACTAAACAAGCACGTGGAACAGGGACCGAATTCTTTGACTTCATCCGTGCATTTTTTCTGTAAATGAAAATGATCTGCTTATATTTAAGCAATAAGCATTCTAATGTAGCATTTCATTGTATTATGAATTAAAAACTGCATTACTAAAAATATTATTCTGTTTTTTTTTAAACACGTTGTTGTGTTGTGCCGAATGTAGCGGATTTTAAGGTTACATTTTTGGCGTCACTTCAAGATTTATTATCTGTGTACGGTTAACATGAATATTTTATTTTAAATTTAAATTTAATTAATTTATATAAAAAAAACTTATGCTTATCCTTATAAATCACAGCGTAAAAAAAATCTAAGATATACTATAACCATCCGCACAATCAATAAAAAATTATGAATGTAAATTTAAATAGACTACGGGGGGTTCAGGGGGGCTCTGCCCCCCTGAAGAAATGCAATTTTTGATTTAAAAAGCTACCAGAATAAGTAGCTCATCAGAATTTCAGAACATCAATGTATAACCACTTGTTTAACACTTTTAATTTCTGAAACTTTACGAAGTATCTTGTATGCTTATAAATATTTATGTACTTTGAAAACTTTAAAAAGCGATTTGTAGGAAGTAGAATATTACGCAATGAGTTTTAAAAAACAATGACTTGCAAAGATGACGTTGAGGCTCCTGATCTGCAGATTTACTAGTTTAATAATGTTATTTAAAAATTTCAGCATCAAAAATTTACCATTTAAATCCATTTTTCTTATGAGCCATTTCTTTCAACAAATGAAAATCTGAAAATCGTCTGACTTGCCATTGAAAAGCATTATAGAGCAAAATAAAATGTTCCATATTTCCCGAACGAATGAACCAAATTTAACCAAAAACTATACAGCTAAGTCCGAGTACCTCATCAACAGGCCCAGTGAATTTCAAGCCGATCGGATGCTTTTTGCGGCAGTTATCGCGGAACAGACAGACAGACTAATAGACAGACAGACTAACAGAAACCAAAACTTTTCGTGTCTCCACAGTAAGCCTTCACTGACGTTTCGGCAACTAGTAAATCTGCAGATCAGGAGCCTCAACGTCAGCTCTGCAAGTCATTGTTTTTAGACTCACTTTGGTAATATTCAGTTTCCTGCAAACCGCAATTTAAAGTTTTCAAATTATGTAATTATTTATAAGAATAAAAAATACGAAGTTTTCAGACATTAGAAGCATTAAATTAAAAACGTTATGGAAGGATATTTCGAAATTTTCATGAGCTGTTAATTCTGGTATATTTTTAAAATAATAAAGTAGATTTCTTCAGGGGGGCTCTGCCCCCCTGAACCCCCGTGGTGTTATTAATTTACATACGTAACTTTTTATTGATTGCGCTAATGGTTAGCGCAAATCTTAGATTTCTTTTTACACTTCCGAGCCTTATTTTTTAATACTGGTAACACAGAAAATGATTCACATTGACGCAATTATATTAAACGTTTAGGTTTTATGAATGAAAATGTAATTTCCTTTAAAAATAAAATAATTTTCATTCATATTTTCTGAAATGAGGCGGCATTAAGAAGTAACACCCGTCAAAAAACAGTTTTTCAGGCAATCTAGTTAATGCTTGGTTTTTAAGGATGAAAATATTTATTTCCCGGTACAATGACGTCATTTTCGACAGCGATAATTTTGCGGTGCATAATTTTGATATTTACTATATATTTGCTCTTCAAAAGTTTTTTTTTTCCTCATTGGAATTTTCGATTAAGAATTAACATTTCTGTTAGCTGTGTGCAGACGATAAACCATCTGATATTAGTAACATTTTTTTTTTTTTTTTATAATAAGAATACCCTTTTATTTCAACTTCAAAGCGTATTCGTTTTTGATATATGAGATCAAATTTACCTTCTTTTCGTATTTTCACTTTATTTCTAATATGAAGGCGTATTCATGTCTATTTTTTATTTCATTTTCCTCTCGCACATAAAAATCTTTCAAATCAAAATTAACTGTTTAGGATAAATTTTTATTCCGGAATTGAATTTTCGTGGCAACGGCAAAAAAAAAAAAAAAGAAAAATGATTGTTAAATTTCATAGCAAAATGTCAATTTATTCCTTATGAAAATAATGAACTTTTTTAATTTAAAAGAAAAATATTTGAACAAAATAAATAGAACATAGTCTTTTTTTATTTCTGTGGTAAATTCCATCTATATGTAAAGACACAAAGGCATTAATTCGTTCCTTTTGACTTTGATTTAACTTCAAACAATTACACATACTTTCACATTCACGATATTTTTAGGTGTAGTTCGCTGCTAGGTAACAGTTAAAAGATAATAAAAACAATTAAATATGTCCTTAAAAAGGAAATTTATATAAAAAAAAATATTTTATATTATTGAAACACATATGTAAAATCCCTCCATAAAAGTTATACACCGAATTTAAAAACTCTGACAAATGTATACACAAAATTTCAAACTACTATGAATAATGTATGGTTCTAATTAGGAAATTTCATCATCCTTAATTTAGCATTTAAATCCTTTAATCATATGAGCCATTTCTTTTCAACAAATAAAAATGGAAAAATCGTCTGAATTGCTATAAGAAAGCATTAAGTCGCAAAATAAAATGTTCCATATATTCCGAACGAATGAACCAAATTTAACCCAAAATTATACAGCTAAATCCGGGGATTTCACCAACATGCATCCTTAATTTTAAGGTAATCGGATGCTTTTTACGGCAGTTATCGCGGAACAGACAGACAGACTAACGGAAACCAAAACTTTTCGTGTCTCCACAGTAAGCCTTCACTGACGTTTCGGCAATAAATTGATGAGTACGGAAAAAGTTAGGAATGTTCTACCTGACTCTATTTTGACTCTAATGGTCGGGGGGGGGGGGCAAACAAAGGTCAGAAATGTACAGTCCGTACCGAATTACCCCTTTAATCATGTTTCGAAGAATGGGCGATATAGGGTCTGAGGTTATTAGGGGCCAAATTACTTAACCAATGATTAAAAATAAACAATCAAGTACGAGTATTACTCACGCACAGAGGGTTTCGTAGAATAAATATGTGAATTTGTACTTGTTGATAAAATAATACTAAGAGTTTGTAAAAAACTATACAACGTAGTGTTTGGTATAACTGTATACTAGTACCATGAAAGTTCAAAGAGATATGGAACCTAAATAATATCAAATATTGCTATTCTGTATAACCCTTTTTTTTTTTAAATCTTATTCTGTTTATGGTGAACTTAATCCGGTACTGAGAATAAAAGCAGCGCATATTTAAACTTCATTTGGGATTGCATAAAACTAAATTTAGCGTAGTAATAACCTTTCTGTCTACAATGTAACTAAAACAAAACCTTTGTTCAAAGTTTAAATTTGGCATTTTGCTAAGCGCGCTTCAAAAGGAGGTCGCAAAGTTGCAACGACGACTTGGTCAGTGCCGCGTTTTTCCAGATAGGTTTTTAATTAACATTTAAAGTCACTCGAGACGTATTGAGAGATCCACTCAATGCAAACTAATCGCGAACCCCATAGTATTTATGTGATTTATTCTAATTAAGTGGTCTCCTATCTTTTCTGAAAATTTTTATATAATTGTTTCCTCGAAATTCTCATTAGAATAGAAGTTATGGCTTTTAGAATTATACCCGTTAAGTAGCTGAAGCGGCGATTCCGAAACTTTGAAGTCATTTTTCTTCAAAAGAAGTTCTTGGGCATAACGCGCAGGGTACCTCAAAAACTTCTGAATATTTTTTCATGAAATTTTCAAAACATATACTTCATGTTAGTCTGTATAAACGGAACCTAAAATTTGTTTTTTTTTGTTCAAAAAAATATTTTTTAGGTCATTATACTGTTGAAATTTTCAAAATTTTGTATTAGCTAAATACAACTTTCCATTAAAAATATAAAAAAGTTTTAAATACAAATGTATTTAAGTTCAGGGTAATTATTACAATCTGAAGTATAAGTAGGCTCCAAAATTTTCATTCTAGTTGCAATATTTATTTTGTAATCCTGCGCGTAAGATCTTATGCAAGTTTTCTGCTCGACAAATGTCTAACAGTTTCGAGCCCCCTATAAATACTAATTCTTCATCTTGCAACTTTTTATATACATGAAATGAAAGAACATATTTATATCTTTTATCCCAATAAAAATTGTGTTTAATCACATTGTGTTAATTTAAATCATATGCATTTTAAGATATTAAATGTTGCAAATGGACTTTTTTTTCATTTTTTCCAATTTTGAGAGCCCTGAGACCCCTTAAATTAGTCTGTTTTTAACAATTTGATGTTTATTGCTTTTACACTACTACTGGACATTACATTACACTTACATATCATTAAAAGTTATTAACTAGGTATAGAGTACGCGCCCCCCTGTCATTATGTATGTCCAAACTGTCCGGAACTTTAAGGGTTACTATCTCGTCTAATTATTGACAATTTTTTTCAAAAATCATTATCAACAATGCTTTTATACTTTTACTACTAAATGTACCTCCAGCGCTGCTCAACACTTTTGATGAATGCCCGTAAATCGAAATTTGTGTGTAACAGAGAAATTCGATTTTCTCAAAAACTATGTGACCTAGGATAATCCCTATAATTTTCCTTCAAGGTTTAAGTTAGCATCTACTATCTCTAATTTTTTCATAATTTTAGTTTCAGTAGATTCGGAATTAGATGGGGGGGGGGGACATAATTTTGTGCTACATTTTCGGCGATATCTTTGAAAAAATATTACCTAAAATTAAAAGGAATCTATTTTTGAGTTCAGCGTTACGAATGCTTTCACACGATACCCTACACGATATAAAAAGAAAAGAGTTTTTTGTTCAAATAGCTTAATTAGCCCCTATACATTTTTACTAAATATATTTATGAATGTTTAAAGATCTGAAAATATGTGAATCAATAGTCTTTATTACTTCCCCGAATTTGAAATTTCCACGTTCCATAGTTTACGAGTAAAATGCCTGTGATAGACAGACAGACAGACTGACAGACACATGAGTGATCTTATAATGGTTCCGTTTTTACTTTTTAAGAACGGTACCCTAATAAAAATGAATGAGAGGGCTCAGGCTAACATAAAATGGAAGAGTGGTCAAATGACTTTGTAATGATATATCACATGACGAATCGCAAATATTTAGAAAAGTGCACCCGAAGGCCAAAATAATCGCTCGCTTTGGCCAAAATTAGCGAATAGCTCGTACCGAGTTACCCCTTAGGTCAAGTGTTCGAGAAGGGGCGATGTAAGGGTCTCAGATAAATAGAGGCCAAAATATGATTTTCAGAAATTACTCTTCGGAAATAGTTTTGAAGCTTGATATTTCTGTATGTTATAAAAAATATGCATCCTAGGGCATTCATTTAAAAAATCCGACTTAAAATAATATTAGGTGAAGAAAAATCTGCGATAATTTGCAGATTTTCAGAATATATCACAATATATTCGGAAATAGTGTTAACTCTTTTTGTCCCAGACACAGAGAAATTTTTAACTTCCTTAGAATCCCGGCCAAACGCCCGAGATTTCATTCCCCCAAGAAAGAGGTAGCGGCAAGCTTTAGCTATTCAAAGGAATATGCTATGATTCAACACCTTTGCTGTAGTATATGTCCAAAGAAAAATTTATTATATTACCTTTTGTTATCTAATTCCCCCTTACCCCCAATAACCATAAATCTCCAAGCTTTGCTCTCCCGTTATCTTCTGCTAAGCGAAGTGATAAACAATTTTTAGACTTAAGAGTATGTTTATGACATCTCTGCAGAATAATCATATGATAAAACGTTTTTTTTAGTTCTTTGTTTTATAAAACTAACTTTTACTAGTAAATTAATCATATATATTTGTAATAATATTTAAAAGCTTTTTTTTTTTTACTAGTAGAAAAAACAGAACTTATATTTTAAATTGAAAAATTTATGCTTGCTACATTTTTCGAAAAAATCAAAATATTTAATGCATTTTTAAACAATTTGTACAACATATTCTTACAGAATATCTATTTTTTTCCAAATATAGTTATATGCTAAAAATGTTTAATAATGACACATTTGTACATTAATTTAAATTATGTGATAAATTATTACATAAATATTCATATGTTTGAAATATTTTTAAGCTTTTTTTTATACAATTTTTTCTAGGTGACTTTTCCTTACTATAATAATGGATACAATAAATTTAATAAATAATTCTGTCAATTAAATAACTATATTTAAAAAAAGGCAATGTAAAAAAATAAATATTATTTTAGAATATTCGTCCACTTATAGTTTTTATTTATGAAGGTAATTGAAAAAGTCATTTTACTGTTGGAAGCCGTTCAAGTATTATGTAAGCAGTATGGAAGATTTGGTGTGTGTGTCCAGGATCTGCTTTTTTCGGACAAGGGGGGAGGGCTACGACAATTAATAATGTAATTTATTGGTAATTGTTTTCTTCTTGGAAAAAGTGTTGATGTACAAAATATTATATAATCTTATATAAGCAAAAAGGGGGAGGGTTGGTCAAGCACTTGTTTATTTTTCTTTACAAGAGGGGGGAGGGGATACAAAATGAATAAAAATGGCAATGATTAAAAATGTTTACGTAATACTTGAATAGCCCCTTGACTAATTCATGAATTTAAGAATTTAGATATTTTTTAATTCAAAATATAATAAGATTTAATCATCAAAATATAAAACACTTAAAGAAAGGTTCTCTAATTATTACAGCTGGTGGTATTAAAACACACTAACAAAATTGCATGTGTCCATATCAAAACTTATGATTTAAACGCTGCATGTAATGAATTACTGTGAAAAAAGGGAGGTGCAAGAATTTAATTAATTAACTGTAAGAATTAAACTGTTGAATATTGTTTTCCTTCCTGAGATTCGGTATTATAAATTGGCATGATAATAAGATTTCTTTAATAATTTTATATCTTATTACTTGAAGATTTAAAAAAAAAATATGTGAAAAATTATAAAAGAAAAGAAAATATTTATTAAAACTTTTTATTATTTAATTTGATTTTTCTACTGCAGGCAAGCTATTACCTTTAGTTTAATTCTCTTTCTATTTAGCGGACGCTTTTCCGATCTCCATATGTTTGAACATTTTTATCTGTCAATAGCGAACACCTCTGTTTCGGCTAATTCTCGAAACAGCTAGTTAGCCAGCGCATGCTCTATTAGAACTGTCTACTTTTGAACTGAAACGAACTAATATTTTGTTGATCTTAGAATGTTTTAGATGCAATGTGTCGAATGACAGTATATAGATTTTTATGTTCCGTTTTTGTAATTAAATGTTTGTTTTGTGCCGTAAAGAATGTTGATTATTCGTAGAATTTGATGACACTGAACCACCGTTGATACTAGATTTGATTTGAAATGAATGTTTAGATTAAGTAGAAAGGAAATAGAACATTTTGTGGTGCATCGCGCCGTTAAGTCTAGATGTGAAGAGATTACTGCGTAATATTTTTGTTTTGTTTCGATTTGGAACTGGTGAGTGTTGATTTTTGTTATTTTATTTCTTGCAAATGAACGAAAAATGCGTGATACGCATCGAACGATGTTAAATAAATTATTTGAAGAAAGTGAACAGTATTTAGTTAGTAATGAATATTCTTTAGAAAATTTAGAAGAATTAGTCGATAAGTTAAACGTTAAATGTAAGACTATTAAGGATCATGATAATAACATTTTATGTCCAATTAACCCTATTCCCATTGTGTTCCTATCTACTGTTCGTTAAGCGGATTAGGCAGTGCAACCCAATCCATGTTCGATAATTTACACTTTCCAAAAGAGGAGGTAGAAATAAATAAGGCCGTCTGCTGGACGTTATGGGATCCTAACAACTCGGGCGGTTTCGACCGGTTTTGGATCTAAAGGGCTATCGCTTAATAATCTTATATGTTATAAAAATATGTATCCGTAGACATTAAATTTTCGTAAATCATTTTCACACATTAAAATGAGATGACACTGAAGCTTTCAGTTTCGGGAGAACTATTTTGCGATGATTCTCTGCAGTAAATGATTTTTTTTTTTATAGATTCATATTTGTTAATTTCTATTTCATTGATTTTTAAATTAATTATGTCTTGAAAAACTTATACGACTTAAGGTGAGGTTGTATGGAGTAATCGGTTTCATATTGTTTAGATAAAATGTTCACCAATGATGAAACTTATAGCAAAATATTGAAAGCCATATTATTTTAAAAACATAAAAATATCCCTTTAAGAGTATTTGAAAATTTCGCAATTTAAAAACAGCAAAATATAACATTTGCTGTTTCATAAATACTATAATGTAGCAGTCCCTATATGTTTCTTTCTGCATCTTTAGGGTAATTTCAAAACTACTCATTGGATCATTTCCAAAGTTATACCATTGGAAATAAAATAATCCTCCGGTCATTTGTGTGTATACTATACTGATTTATTTAAAAAAAAAAGTTTTATTTAGATATATTATTAAACGAATCATTTTAATTTTAACATGAGTGGAATATCCATAGTTCCTTAACTAGAATACGCCAGTGCGTAATATCGTATTGCCATAAAGGCAAACAACAATATTTAAAAAAATACAATTTTTCATGTTTACCACGAGGCTTTTGTCTTTTCCAAGTTTTATAAATATGTGTAAGAGGAAAAAAATCGTCCAGTTAAAAATGGCCCATGGTAATAATCAAATTAATACATTCGAGCCTGTAGTTACCTGGAGGTTGCTGTCCGTGGTCGCAGATAGAATCACTTCCCGTATAAATATAATGCATACTATAAAACAATGTAATCGGTACGTATATATAATCTGCTTCTACGTATATAAAGTAGAATAAATATAACTTTAATATATTTTATTTTCCAGTATTATTTTGATGATAAATATTTTTTATGACTTTATTAAATTTCGTTAAATTTAAATCAAAAACCCATACTTTTGTAACTTTTGTATTTCAGTTGAAGAGAACACGTGTAAACAAAAGAAAAAGAATTGCGTAGAAACTGGCGGTTCATGTAAATCAGAAGCTACTGGAATTGAGTGTATTTGTCCAAAAGATACGTCATATGCCGAAGATATCGGTTGTAGAGGTACGTCAAATAACAATAATAGCAATAAAATATATACTATCTGTTAAGTTTTATTAAGCAAGTATACTTTGTCAGTAGTATGGCAATACATTTTGTACGTTTTCTGATACACTATTTATAAAAAAAACTTTCCAACTTCACATCTGTTATATACAATAAAATGAATAAAAAAAATTCGAAAACGAAATAATTTTTAACTGTCCAATTTGTAAAAACATATTTAATAGCTATGCAAATTTCGAATTTTACTATGTAACGTGTCTTTTTTAATATGTCCATTTTATAATACTTTAATAAATTATAATGCTTTATATAACTTTAAAAGATTATAATATTCGATATGATACGATGGAACTACGCAATTTCAATTATCCATATGATGCACAATTATAGAAGTATTAATAAAAAAATAATCTTCGAGATGACGAAATTTTAATAACGTAAAATTTAGAATTAAAGTGTTAAGGAAAATAAAAAATATAAAATATTTCAAAAAATATAAGTTTAAAGTTGTTGCCGTTTTTTGGACTTTGGATAGATTAAATGTTACAAATAATAAAAAAAGAATCAATGCGAGACTGCTGTAGTATCAAGACGCTCATTCTGTACAGTATACATTAAAAAGTAGTTAAAGGACCACATGAATGGAAAAAAAGACGGAATGCTTGAAACTGTCGGTTAATAAGAAGATTTAAACTAAGAGATATTAAGTGCATCTGTAACACTGATACTTTTTATACTAAAAGTTTAGTATGTATAGGTTTAGAGAAAGAAAAGGATATAATAATGTTTAATAATAATTAAAAATATCAAAATGGTCGTAATGTAAAAGGAGATTTTTCTCTTTTCTTCTGACTAAAGTTAGTTTGTTTCATGCTATTTATGTGTTATTATGTTTTAATATTTAAATTTCTTTTTGAAATAAATTATATTTTTGAACAATAACTTGCAAGAACAAAATTGCATTTAATATATTAATTGACCACCAGTAATTTATCACCGCCCAATCTTAGTTGTTATGCAGGAATTAAATTCAATAGCAACACTAATATAAAATAAGTGCCCATAAAAAAATTTCACACTTAAAAAATTCCCAAAGCATAAGCTTCGCGCTAGTTGAAAATATTTTGAAAAATTATTTTCAATACATTTTTTTAGTTTTTAAATTTGATAAATTCGATTTCATACAAATGAAATTTGTTTATTCCTGAAGAAACCGTGCGAAGTATAGTGAGTATTTAAGGACCAATCGGTTTCAAATTGATTGGATAAAATGGGTATAAAAAAAGGAACAACTCAAAAAAATGTAGTCAAAAAACCTATAATATAAAATATTAAAACGAAAATTATATCTTTAAAAATATTATAATTAATTTGCGATATAAAAAAGCGAAACATATCACATGGAGTTATGTATTAAAAATAGAAATAAAACTATTACACACTAGCTGACTTGCCCGGCGTTTCAATTGCCCGACAATTTTTACAAACGAACCTTGAATGATCCGCTGAATCCGGTACTTTATAGCAGGCGTGATTAGCACGCGCTGCAAAAACTTTTAGTTCTACCTTCCACCATAAGGAGCGCAATATGTTTTATACCAACATTTGACAATATTTGACACCTGTCCTTGCTGCTTGCGACACCGCTTAGATGGCGAGCAGTGCACGCGCTGCAAAGTAAGTTAGTTCCACTTTAAACCGACTCGTTTTCCACACACTTTTAAACAAATCTGTATCCGAACGGAACTCCGCTATTTAACCAATCTGGAGATATATTAGATATAAGTGGAGACTCGAATAAGAAAAAGAATCCTTCGGTGGCTCATAGGATGGAGTGAGGGTCGGTTGTATTCATGATTGAAGAGTGCTCATGGGTAGTAAAATTATATAGCACTTGATGTGTTCGGAAAAAATTAGGAATATGCTACATGCGGGGAAACTTAGCCTGTAATGATCGTGGGGAGAGAAGGCAAACAAAGGTAAGAAAATAACAGTCCGTACCGAATTACCCCTTTAATCATGTTTTGAAAAATGGGCGATATAAGGGTCTGAGGTTATTAAGGGCTAAATTACTTAACCAATGGCAAAACAGCACCGAATATTGGCGATAAGTAACAATTAAAATAATAAATCCTTGTAAAAAATCATCAGAAAATAAAAACAATACATAGGACCCGTTTCGAGCTAAAAAATATTTACAGCTCGTCACCAGATAAAGTAAGCACGTGTCCGTAAGGGGACAAGGTCAAAAATGAACTGAAAGGTAGAGAGTAGAGCATGTAAAGAATGCGACACGTGGCGCTAGCTGAAAGGAGCACATGCAGAAGACGAAAGTGTTGCCAAAATGATAGAAGAGAAATTTATAGGGAAAAAATGGATATAAAGAAATAAACAAAATTAAAATAAAAGAAATAAATTAAAATACATGTAAATATAAATAATAGTAATAAGTAAAGAAATATAAAAGAATAAATCAAGAAAAATCCAAAAGTACCTTTTTTCTTTTTTTAAACAAAATAAAAAGAAAAGAAACAAGAGAAGAGGGAAAAAAATTACAAAAGTTATTTCCACGCTGGAGAGAGGAAAGGAGATGATGGGAGATCATTGACAATATTAGCAGAATTTTTAGAAATAAAATATGCTTCATGAAAATCCAAGTGAGAGGGAGAGGCAGGGGAAGAAATAATTTTGGCCATGGAGAAATTGAAACAATGACTGGAAGACGAAAAGTGAGAAGCAATCGAAGATTTAGAGATTTCTTGAAAAACAAAAGTATAAGAGGACGCCACTTCTTGTTGCGGAGGATGATTTGAAAGAGCTTTAGCAATTTTAAAACAGAGAAGAGAATAAAAGAGCAGAACTAGGCTCTTTCAAGTCATCCTCCTCAACAAAAATTCGCGTCCTTTTATATTTTTGTTTTAGGGCGTTACGCATTTGTTCTGACTCTTCTGCTCTGAATAATGAAATTAATTATCTCAAATCTCTTGCCCTTGCTCGTGGTTATAATCCCTCTTTGATTGATAAAGTTCTGTATAAATTTAATAATCCTAAACGTCCTTCTTCTGATTCAAATAATCCTCCTAATTTTAATTCTATAGTTCTGCCCTTTTATTCTCTTCTCTGTTTTAAAATTGCTAAAATCCTTTCTCGTTTTAAAGTTATCTTCAAACCTAAGAATAAAATTAAATTCTCTTCTCTAAAAGATCCTATTCCTACTGAGAACCGGTGGGGTGTTTATTTTATTCCTTGCTTTTGCAATTTATGTTATATAGGTCAAACAAAGAGAGCTTTAAAATTCAGATTAGGCGAGCATCAAAGGTATATTGCAAATCAAGAAATATCTAAAACTTCGATTGCTTCTCACTTTTGGATTTCCAGTCATTGTTTCAATTTCACCACGGCCAAAATTATTTCTTCCACTGCCTCTCCCTCTCACTTGGATTTTCATGAAGCATATATTATTTCTAAAATTCCTGATAATCTTGTCAATAATCTCTCATCCTCTCCTTTCCTGTCTCCAGCGTGGAAATTACTTCTGTAATTCTTTTCCTTCTTCTCTTGTTTCTTTTCTTTTATATTGTTGAAAAAGGTTCTTTTGGTAATTTTCTTGTTTTATTCTTTTATATTTCTTTATTTATTATTTTATTTATGCTTATATAAATTTTAATTTATTTTTTTAATTTTAATTTTATTTATTTCTTTTATTTCCATTTCTTTTCTATCAATTTCTTTTCTATCAATTTCTCTTCTATCATTTTGGCAACACTTTCGTCTTCTGCATGTGCTCTTTTCAGCTAGCGCCACCAGTCGCATTCTTTGCAAGCTCTACTCTCTACCTTTCAGTTCATTTCTGACCTTGTCCCCTTACGGACACGTGTTTACTTTAGCTGATGACAAGCTGTTAATATTTTTAGCTCGAAACGCGTCCTATGTATTGTTTTTATTTTAAGGTGATTTTTTTACAAAGATTTATTATTTCAAATTAATACTTAACCAATAATAAAAATAAAAATGGATGAGAGGGGTCAGAGTTAGCATAAAATGGAAGAGTGTCAATGGCTATGTAATGATATATGACATGACGAATTGCAAATACTTAGAAAAGTGCACCGTGGGCTAAAATAAGCGCCAAATGATCGGCGCAGTGCAAATGGAGGCAGAAACGAATAGCTCGTACCGAGTTACCCTTTGGTCAAGTGATCAAGTGATGTGAGGGTCTCAGATAATTAGAGGCTAAGATACGATTTTAAAAATTACTATTCGGAAATAGTGGTAAAGATGAATATTTTCGTATGTTATGAAAAATATGCATCCGAGGACTTTGATTTTAAAAATCTGTCTTAAAATAGTATTAGGTAATGAAAAAACTGCGATAATTTGCAGGTTTTCAGAAGTTATTATTCGGAAGTAGTGTTAACGCTTAATTTCCTATACGTTATAAAAATATGTATGCGTATATATTCAGTTTTAGTAAATCATTTTCACGCATCAAAATGAAGTGACATTGAAGCTCCCAGTTTTGGGTGAATTATATTTCGATGATTCTTTGCAGTAAATGTTTATTTTTTTATATTTATATATATTAATTTCAATTTATTTGATTTTTAAATTAATTATGTTTTGAAAATGTTATACGAATTAAAGTGAGGCTTTATGGAGTGATCGGTATCATATTGTTTAGATAAAATGTTCAGTAATGATGAAATTTATAGAATAATTCTGAAAGCCATATTATTTTAAAAACATAAAATATCCCTTTAAGAATATTTGCATATTGCGCAATATAAAAACAGTGAAATATAACATTTGTTGTTTCATAAATATTATAATGTGGCAGGCCCTATAAGTTTCTGCATCTTCAAGTTAAATTCAAAACTACTCAATGGATCTTTTCCAAGATTATGCGATTGGAAAGAGAATAATCCTCCGGTCATTTGTGTGTTTAATAAACTGATTTAACCGTGGTTTTGGATAATAAAATTTCGTATTTTATTGATATTTCGGACGAAGAGTTTGTCACAGGTCATATCATACCATTACTGTTAGTTAAAAACGTGAAACGGCTATATCAGTATGAAAACAATACAAACACCTCACAAAATAAAATAAAAACAAGTAAGAAAAATCATGCGTTAAGCATAGATTATGAAACACTTTCCAACACTTCCTGTATGCTTTAACAAAAATTCGTTATTTAGAGAAATAATATATATAAAAGAACTAAGTAAACATTTTAGAAAACGCATAAAACATTTGAAAAACTGATTTCAGCAGTCCCCATCCATATCAAATATGTATTCCAATTCTTTTGAACAGCTCTGTATTTGATATGTAGGTTGATATATATGCTATATAATGGGGAAATTTAGTTTAACAAGAAAACGAATAACAGGTTGAAATTTCTCTTTCAGCAATTTATACTAATAGATGCAAACATACTTGTATACTTTTTACAACCCTGAAGTTAACCTAGTACCTTTATTACACGCCACTATTTAGCTAAAGTTTAATTCAGAGTAAAACACTCTTAAAACTACTGGAATCACATTTTCAGAAATTATCATTTATAGACGGCCATGTATACGATCCTTTGCGTGACGCTGTATATAATTTTATCTATGTTTTATAATTTTATCTACAAACATTTCTTAGTAAACAAAATGCAGCTAGGCTTAAAAATGTATAATTCATTTAAAAACCACCTTTAAGCAATTTACAGTCATACCCAGTAACCATTACGAATTCTTTTGTGTAGCCCTGTATATTAATAACAGCATTTATACACATCATATACAATGCACAAATATAGTGAAACATAAAAGCGCATAACATAATTAAAAATGCATTTCCAGCAATCATCGCTACCGTACAATACTTCGGATACAATATAGTATCTGAAATGTGTGTCCCTGTAAATGCTATGCACTTCGTATTATACATGAAATAAGTTATAGTAAACCTCAGCGACGTATATCAATTGCAGTATACATGAAATAATTTAACATAATTAAAATACGCCGGAAAAAATTCCCTCCACCCGTATATCATTATGTAACGGAATTCTTTTATGTGGCCCTGTAAATGAATAATATTTATTCTTTGCAGCGCATATTCTACGGAATGCATATTTTAGTGCACTTGATAAATGCCTATCACTTTTATTGTGTTTGAAAGCGTGTACACTCTAAATTAAAATGTCTGAAATTCAGACACTTAAGTGTCTGAAATGGAGTGTTCAATTTTCAGACATTTTAAAATGTCTGAATTTTTTCAGACACTTTTTGCGTCTGAATTTCAGACACTTCAAACGTCTGAATCGCATCCATTTTTTTGTAAGCATCATACGTAGCCATGTTTGACCACGTTGAATCCTGGAAAAATATTTGGCTGTGGTCCTGCCCCTCCCCCCCCCCCCCCCCCCAATACAGCCTGATTTTTTTGGTGCTCTCAGTTTTGGTATACAATTTTCGTTACGTTGATAATTTAAATCTTTTACGACATTGTACTGATTATAATCAATATCTTGAACTTCAGGAGTAGAACAAGATTAAAAAACAAAAAATATTTATCTAAATATTAGATTTTTTAAAATTTATTTTGTTTTTAACCTTATTTTACTTTAAAAGTTCAAAATATTGATTATAATCAGTACAATTTCGAAACAGATTTAAAATATAAGCTTTACAAATATTGCACATCAAATTTGGGGGCACTACAGTCGTAGGGGGACGGGGCACTTCCCAGTTTGCCCTTCCTTTAATCAAGAAGTACTTTTGCAAAAAACGCAACCCTGCATTATAGTTGTCTAAATTGAGATGTCCGGTATTCGGGAGTATCCGTTGTGGAGGTTAATGGACATTCTCGAATAGCGAACACCTCTATTTAACGAATACTTTTTTAATCAGCAGACATACATATTTGTATATTTTTACCTCAAAAAAGTAGACATCTCCAATTATCGGACAAATTCCGCGATCCCGAAGTGTTCGCTATTAAGGGCTTTTAAGGTACATAGATAAATATATATATATATTTTATAATCTTGTCCTACTCTAAAAGTTCAAAATATTTATTATACTCGGTTGAATGTGGAAAAAGATTTAAAATATCAGATGTACGAAAATTGCAAAAATCCCCCCCCCCCCCCAAAAAAAATGAAAATATAAAAAAATATATTGCCACATAGGCAATTTTACATATACATCACTTGATAATCACAACAGCCATTTAACTATGAATAATGAAAATAAATAAATAAATATTCTACTTTAATAACATTGGGGAAAAAATGACTTTGGTATTTTGTTAAATATATTTGCGTTTTTAAACTTGTCCTACTCTAAAAGTTCAAAACTTTCATTATAATCAGTGCAAGATTTAAGATATCAGCTTTACAAAAATTCATGCAAAATCCCCCCCCCCCCCCCAAAAAAAAAAAAAAATGAAAATACTTATTTAAAAATTATGTTTTTAAAAAAATTATATTTCCACATGGGCAAGTTTTTATGTAGATCAGAGGGTACTCACAAAAGCTATTCAACTATCAATAAAAACAAATAAGTACATATTCTATATTAAAAACATGAGGAAAAAATAACTTATGATTTCAAAACTTCTTTCGTCTTAAATATATACAGTAACATCTGTCATTTTTGTATTTTTCGTATAAGTGCATATAAATAAAGTTACCACAATTTTAAATACGAAATCTAGTTAGAGGTTTTTACTTTTTCCCATTATAAATTTCAAATTACTTTTTTATTAAAAATAATAAAAAAATCAGTATTAGAGTTGATTGCAAATCAAATACATATGTATATTTTTACAGGCAGCTTCATATAATAGACCAGTCTCATTTACTTTATTTATCTTTTTTTAATCTGCGGTTTTATGCCAGGAAGTAAGAAAGCATTAGGTCATCTTTCAAAGTTTTTTTTTTCTTTACTTCCTTGTGGCCGTCATTTACTGCGAGATAAAAATTATCCGTTGAAACTAAGAACTGACATTGAATATATAATTAGTAATAAAAAAGAACGTCATAAGTTTAAAAATATATACTTCTAGAATTAGTGGGGTTTTTTGCGAACAGATTCAAAACTAATTAAATTTCATGCAGGATTTTGTTTAGTACAATAAATAAAATCATAAAATACACTAATTTTACTACTATAAAGAAACTTACTTGAGTTGCTGCAAGAGGTAAGAAATATTCCTCGATTTGAAATTTTAAAAACTACCACAACCACAGTGAGGGAGAAAGACTTTCATCAGTTTAAAAGGTAATCCCATAATACATCCGACTAGCCATATTTAAAGAATGAGATGTTTCATCCTAAAAACAGGACCCGCCAGACAAAAGTTTCTTTTTTTTTGCCAGCTTCGACAGGACGAAGATGAATAACACACTATTATTGATATAAATTGATACGAGTTAACACTAAGCCCATTGCACACGCTTTGTAGAATTTCCGGGTGTAATCTTCAACCGTCGTCTACTTCTGTTCTGTGTCTATCCCGCCCTTGTATCGACGACAGCTTCTAAGAGACATTTGATGTCGAGCACACACGTCAGATGTATGTATTCAATAAATAAATACTCCAAGTTAATACGAATTAAAATCACAGTACTTCACATTTCGCAAAAAACGAATTAAAATACACGCGTACATAAAAACAAACTTTGTTTGAATTACAACGTATACCACTTCGAACGAAGACATCTAAAACGTATGCGCAACTGGGAGTGCTAGTGCCCCCTGGTGTGGTTATTGCGTCGGAAGAATCAAAACGTCTTAAATTAAGACACGTTTAAAGCAATGAAGTGTCTTAAAATAAGACGTTTGCGGATATTTTAGACATTATTCTCAGTTCGTTTACACCATGGTCATAGTAAGACGCTTATGTATCTTAAATTAAGACATCTATAGTGTCTTAATTTTCAGATTAAGACACTTAAGTGTCTAAAATTCTTTTTCAGTCACATATGTGTCTAAATTTAAGACGCTTCTATTTGCAGTGTAATATCATTAAAAATCATTTGAAACGATTATTTCCCATAATGTAACGGAATTCCTTTGTGTGGCCCTGTAAATGAATAATATTTATTCTTTGCAGCGCATATTCTACGGAATGCATATTTTAGTGTACTTGATAAATGCATATCACTTTTATTGTGTTTGAAAGCGTGTTATATCATTAAAAATCCTTTGAAACGATTCTTTCCCATAATGTAACGGAATTCCTTTGTGTGGCCCTGTAAATGAATAATATTTATTCTTTGCAGCGCATATTCTACGGAATGCATATTTTAGTTCACTTTATAAATGCATATCACTTTTATTATGTTTGAAAGCGTGTAATATCATTAAAAATCATTTGAAACGATTCTTTCCCATATGCCGTAATGTAACGGAAAACTTTTGACTGCCCCTGTAAATGAACTAAACATGCTACAAACTTCATTTGCAATAGGGTTCGTGCTATAGTAGAGGTCACTAACATCCAAAAATTTCAGAACGATCCGAGTATATTTACGGGAGTTAGAGCGCGTACAGACGGACAGACAAACCGAATGCATAAACTCTTTTCAACTTTCTTGGAAAGTGTTAAAAACAGTTACTTATTTTATATGTAAAAAAAGTTTTAATTAGCTATATTAAAAAACGAATAATTTTAATTTTAACAAGAGTGGAATACCCATAATTCCTTAACTAGAATACACCAGTGCGAAATATCGCAGTGCCATATAGAAGTAAAAAACTATATTTAAAAAAATACAATTTTTTATGTTAATCATGAGGCTTTTTTTTTTCAAGATTTATAATTAGGTGTAAGAGGAAAAAATTCGTTCAGTTAAAATTGACCCATGGTAATAATGAAATTAATGCATTCGAGCCTGTAGTAAGCCTGGAGGTTACTATCAGTGGTCGCAGATAGAATCACTTCCCGTATAAATATAATGCATACTATAAAACAATGCAATCGGTACTTATATATAAACGGCTTGTATCTATATAAAGTAAGATAAATATAATTTTAGTTTATTTTGTTTTTCAATATTATTTTGATAATAAATATGTCTTATGACTTTATTAAAGTTTTGTTAAATTGAAATCAAAAATCCATATTTTTGTATCTTTTCTATTTCAGTTGAAGTGAACACGTGTAAACAAAAGAGAAAGAATTGCGTACACTGTAAAAAAAATGGTAACGTTCCATGTAAAATCCAGGAACGTTTCGCCTTTTATCAGGTTTTCAGAATAATTTAGCTCTTTCCTGTGAAATTCTGGTTTTCTTATCTGAAACGTTCCTGAACAAAAGTTGGAAACAGCAAAACGCTGCGGCGCCATTTATTATTTTTTTTTCCTATAATCCGTTGCTCGCGCGCGAGTGTCGAAAACGAATTCCTTAAATGAATGTAAAAAAATCAATATGGAATGCAAATAAATCAATAGACGACATAATCCTTTACGTCTCTATTGTCAAGATAATTCAGATGAAAATACAATACCTCTGTGACATCACTAAGAGATTATCTCTCGTACTTGTCTGTGAAATCTTTAACGAGCAGACTGTGTAAAAAAAATACACCTATTATTTGGATCTGCATTAACCAGGGGACAATCAAATATGATTCTCACCTATTTTGATTTATTTAAAGTATGTTTTAGAGTTCTTATCTCTAATTATTCTTGTGAAAGGATTTTTTCAAATGGGCCTTAGATTTTCAGAAATTAGATGCCGAGTTTTAGCATACGTTTCAAATACCCATTAGTTTGCAGCTCTCAACGTGTCTTTCGTGGTGTGGACGCAGAAAGCTCGCACGCCACCCGTATGGCCCGAGTTCGATGCTACCTCTTGACTTTTTTTTTCTTTTTTAATTAATTTTATATTTTAACACTTTATTACAATTTGATTTAAATTTGACATATATTTGACACTTTGAATTGCTGCAAATTTGAATTTTTTTTTTATTTTCGGAAAAAATATACAATTACGTTTAGGTTTTTTTTTTCATGAAAATTTATATGTATTTTATCTAACTTGTAAACTAACATAATTACTGACGAAAATCCAAAATATTTTATGTCTAGATTTTTTTTCTAATTATTATTTACATTTATATATTTTTATATTTTAAGCAAAGTTCAGAAACAATATATCACATAAATATTTACTTTATTGAATTTTAACTGAAAATTTATTTTTTCGTGTAAATTATAAATAATAATTTTGATGTCAATTTCAAAATATTTTTTCATTCTAACAAATAATGATAATAAAGCGAAAATTGTCAACTGGAAATGTAAAAATCGTCTGCGGATCCCGCATGCTGTGAAATGTCAGTAATGTCATAATGAAGGGAACAAACATCCAGAGTGAATTATGTCAGCCAGGTATCGGTCCGGATAGCCTAACAGGTAAGGCATTGGCACGGCACGCCAAGTATCCAGGTTCGATCCCTGGTCTGGACATTTTTCGCTCTTGTGCTACTCCAGCCTTGAATATGTCAGTAATGTTTTGCTGTCAACAGAAATATTCCTGGTATTTCGCAGGAAACTTACTGGCATTTCTGTAGAAAGTTTTTAACATATACAGTAAAGTACCAGTCATTTTCAAGAAATGTTTCTTGGAAATAATGGGCAACTCAGCTGCCCATTTTTTCCCAGGAACGTTGCGGAATTTTTTTTACAGTGTAGAAACTGGCGGTTCATGTAAATCAAAAGCTACTGGAATTCAGTGCATCTGTCCAACAGATACGTCCTTCGCCGAAGATACCGGTTGTAGAGGTACTTCGAATAACAATAATGCTAATAAAATATATACTATCTGTTGAGTTTTATTACACGAGAATACTTCGTCCGTAATATGGCAATAGATTTTGTACGTTTTCTGATACACTATTTATAAAAAAATTTCCAACTTCACATCTGTTACATATAATTAAATGAATAAATTGAAGGACTAATAAGTCTTGAAATTAACAGCACTAATATAATTAAAATGGTTTATTAACAGATGTATAATATTATACGACTTTTAATAAATCTTTTTAATTATATTTGTTCTGTTAATTGAATGAATTTTTCGAAAACGAAATAATTTTTAACTGCCCAATTTGTAAAAACATATTTAATGGCTATACAAATTTAAAATTTTATTATATAACTTGACATTTTTTAATATGTGCATTTTATAATATTTTAATAAATTGTAATGATAGAGATTATAATATTCGATATGATACGATGAAACTACGGAATTTCAATTATCCATATGATGTACAATTATACAAGTATTAATAAAAAAAAAAAAATCTTCGAGATGACGGAATTTTAATGACGTAAAATTTTGGATTAAAACGTTAAGGAAAATAAAAAATAAAAAATATTTCCCAAAAAATCAAGTTTTAAATTTTTGCCGTTTTGTTGGACTTAGGATTGACTAAACGTTACAAATAATAAAAAAAGAAGCAATTCGGGACTGCTGAGGTATCAAGACGCTTATTTCTATTTCCTATTCTGTACAGTATACATTAAAAAATAGTTAAAGAGACTACATGAATGGAAAAGAAGACGGAATGCTTGAAACTGTCGGTAAACAAGAACATTTTATTTAAGACATATTAAGTGCATCTGTCACACTGATATGTTATATACTAAAAGTTTGGTATGTATAAGTTTAGAGAAAGAAAATATACAATAATGTTTAATAATAATTCAAAATAATAAAATGGTCGTAATGTACAAAAAGAATTCTCTCTTTTCTTCTGAATAAAGTTAGTTTGTTTCGTGTTATTTATCGTATTACGTTTCAATGTTTAAATTTCTTTTTGAAAAATATTATATTTTTGAACAATAATTTGCAAAAACAAATTGCATTTAATATATCAATTGATCAACAGTAATTTATCAATGCCCAATCTTAGTTGTTATGCAGAAAATATATTCAATAGCAACACTATTATAAAATGCCCATAAAAATAATTTCATGCCTAAAAATTACCCAAAGCATAAGCTTCGCGGTGTTTAAAAATATTTTTAAAAATCATTTTCGAAACATTTTTTTTACTTTTAAATTTGATAAATTCTATTTCATACAAATGAAATTTAATTATTCCTAAAGAAACCAAGCGAAGTACAGTGAGTATTTGAGCACAAATCGGTTTCAAATTGATTGGATAAAATGGGTATAAAAAACTGAACAACTCAAAAAAAAAATGTATAAAAAACCTACACTATAAAATATAACAGCGAAAATGATATCTTTGAAAAAATTAAATTTATTTGCGAAATAAAAAAGCGAAACATATCACATGGAGTGATGTATTAAAATTAGAAATAAAACTATTATACACTAGCAACTCGCCTGGCGTTGCAACTGCCCAACAATTTTACAAACGAACCTTGAATGATCCGCTGAATCCGATACCATATTGCAGACGTGATTAGCACGCGCTGCAAAAACTTTTAATTCCACCTTCCACCATAAGGAGCGCAATATGTTCTATTACAAAAGTTGACAACATTTGACACCTGTCCTTCCTGCTTGCGACGTCCCTTAGTAGGCCAGCAGCGCACGCGCTGCAAAAGAAGTTAGTTTCATATTAAACCGACTGGTTTTACACACTCTTTTAATCATATCTGTATCCGAGCGGAACTCCGTTTTTTAACCAATCCGGAGACATATTAGTTGTATGTGGAGACTCAAATAAGAAAAAAAAGCCTTCGGTGGCTCATAGGGTGGAGTGAGGGGTCGGTTGTACCCATCATGGAAGAGTGTCCAAGGGTGGTAAAATTATACAGGGTGTCCACTCTCAACGGTGTCCAATGGCTAATTACTAAATCGTCAATCATGGGCATATAGTTCCAATTACAAAAATGTCTTAAATGAGGTAAAAAAAATATTTTAAAAGCGATTTGGGTCAGTAAAAACATTTCTTAAAAAAATTACGAAATTTAAATTTTTATACGGTTTCCCGATCCTATAATTTATATTTAGTAATATTTACCTCTTACACTGACAAGTAAGACGGAAAAAGGTCCCGTTATTCTACGATTAAAATTGTCCGAATAATAGCTGTTTAAAGTTGGAGCACATTTTTTGCTGAAAATTAGGGGTCATTCACAAATTTCTGACATATTAATGCAAAATATACAATTTGTATTAAACATATAGGAAGAAAAAAACTCAGTATTTTTGTTAAACAAAATGATGAAATTTGACAGCCTCAATTCTTTATACATATTCTTTGATATATATTTTTAAATGTTATTAGATTACACTAGCCTGCAAAAGTTGGGTTATGTCATGATTTTTTAGATTTTGACAATTGATTCTTATGTATTCTGTACCGCTGAATCCGAAATTGACCTTCATTTTTTACTATCACGTAAAGAGTTTTTGGAAATCGTAGATTTTAAACTTAAACAAAGAAAAAATAGCGAAAATTTGATACTATAAAATATATGTGATTGGTGTGTTTTTAACTTTTCATAATTGATTGTTATGTATTTATTGTCACTGAATCCGAAAATGACCTTCATTTTTAACCATCACATCAGGTTTTTTCGCAAATTGTAAATTTCAAAGTTAAAATTGAACCTCCTCCCCCACTTCATCGCAGTGTTGATTTCAGGAGGTGGCCTGGGGAGGTCATTCCTCCCGGAGCAATGAGATGTCCTCTCCCCCCGGGAAGATTTGAGATTTTGTGTTTTTAATGGTCAAAAAGTACAATTTCCCCCCGGAAGTCTATAATCTCCCCCCCCCCCCCGGAGCCACAGAAACCCCTCCTGGAGAAAAGTGTCTGATTTAAACACTGCTTCATCGGACTTCTTAGCTGTTTAGCTTTAAGAATCCCAGTATATGCCAAAAATTGAATAAATTATTGAATTGAATTAAATTAAATTAAATTAAATTAAAAAAGTTTTACATATGTTTTATAGTGTCAGACTTTCGGTATATTTTAGCTTTGACAATTACGATTTGCAAAAAAATTCTAACATGATGTTTAAAAATGAGGGTCATTTTCAGATTCAGTGCTAAAAAACACATAAAAGCAATTATCAAAAATTAAAAAACAGAGCCATATCTTCTATTTTCTAGTATCCGATTTTTATTATTTTTTATCTTTGACAATTTATGATTTGCGAAATATTCTGACATGATGCTTAAAATGTAAGGTAGTTTTCGGATTCAGTGCTAAAAAATACATAAATTTAAAAAAAACAATAGTGGCAGTATTATGTTATCTAATCTACAACGTTTTCTTAAACATCTTAAATTTCTTAAACGCCTTGAGCATCTGGTCAACCCTCCCTCACATTGTCTGGGCCAAGTCACCACGTAACACTTTTCTAAAGAATATCACATTGTTCTGTTAAGCCATGGCCAAACTCGATCCCTTATACGGCCGTAACAAACAGTCAAAACCCCTTTGTTTTCGGGGGAGTCATACATTCGCTCCGGAGAATTGTAGGGGGCGCTTTTAACTACTGTGTCTAATGGGGAATTTCCTTATCTTTCTCTACTCTTCCTACTCTACTCTTGTGTTTTTTTTTTTTAAATATGGCAAGGAACTTTACGAATGAGGCCAATTCATCATCATATAAGAATTCTTTATCAAGAAAATTTTTAAAGTTTACTTAATTTTAATTTTATAATTTTTATTGTGTATTTTATTGTAAAAATTCTCAATGTTTGAAATATAACTAGGAAATTGAACGTGCATATAACTACAGATACAGTTATTTATATGAGTACGGTAAATAGACTTACGAATTAATTTTTTTAAATTCTGAAAAAAGAAATATTTGTAATTTCTAACCAGTGTTCTAAACCTTCTGCAAAAGCTGGGATGAATGGAGTACATAATATTAAAAGAAAAAAAAACGACTTATTGATTCTCTAAAATAATGAAACCTGTAAAAACTATTATTATTTATTTATTTTGTTTCCTTTTATCACCATTATCCAGTATCCATTATCACCACCCACAATTTATTGAAAATTGTTCGCAATGTACAGATATATATATATTTTGTAAATAATAAAGAATCGTGTAAATATCCATGTTTTGAAAAAAAAAATTCGATATAATTTGATTGCCGGATATTGGCGAAAAGGCTTGCTTATTTTGTTGATATTATGAAGCATGTAAATATATTTTTGTTTTTATCGTATACTTTAATACCATGACAGTTCGAAGTAAAAATATTTAATTTTATATGTAAATGTAATGATTTTCTATATCTATATGCTTGTAATTTCAGATCAACACATATAATGGCCAAATGCCAAATTTATTGAAAATTGTTTGCACTGTACATATATCTATATTTTTTAAATAATTAAGAATCGTGTAAGTTTCCAAGTAAAAAAAAAATCGATATGATTTCTTGCCGGATATTGGCGAAAAGTTTGGCTTATTTTGTTTAGATTATGAAATATGTAAATATAGTTTTATTTTTATCGTAAACTTTGATACAATGACTGTCCAGAGTTAAAATGTTTAATTTTATATGTAAGTTTGTTATTTTTCTATATGCTTGTATATTTCAGATCAACACATATAATGGCCAAAATTGTTGAAAATTGTTTGCAAAGTACATATATCTATGTTTTTTAAATAATTAAGAATCGTGAAAAATAATCGAATATTGTATATGTATTAAAATATATCTATATATATATTATATTTTTTATACTATGACTATCCAGAATTCGAATATTTGATTTTACAATTTCCCTTAAAAAAATTTTTTTTCCCTAAACATAATAGAAATCCATAATAATTATTATTTTTCAATTTCCAAATACACGTCATCTTCTGTACCTCCAATGTTTAAAATTATTGAAACAATTGTCTGCAATCAACTTTATATACCTATATTTTCCATCCGAAGTATGGTGTCAAAATAATTAAATGTTCTAAAAAGTTATTCTGATTTGAGTAGAGTTTGGTTTTTTGGAAAAGTTTTGGTTAATTTTCTATTTTGAAACTAATAAATATTATTTAAAAAAATTTTATTTGTGTATTTTACGGTCAGAATACTCAATGTTTCAAATAATCAAGAATTTAAATGTAAGTAAAAGTAAAAATTTACTTATAATTTTTGTTTTTGATGTTATAGTAGAGTGTTAATTAAAATATTTTTAATTGCTTAAAGCATTGGATTTATTTATCTCTAAATCTTTTAGTTTTTCCTGTTTATAGTATAAAGGACGCCGAGGGAAAATATACATATAATATATATTATTTATAACGCATATAGAGCGAGGTTTTTCGTATTTTTATATGTAAAGGTAACATTTAAAAAGCATTATTTACAGTAGAGAAACTCTATTTACAGTAAGTATTCACGCCATCTGCCAGTGATAGTAGAACATTAATGATTCCGAGACTAAGGGGAATTGTGAAGGCCGTATAAGGCGATCGAGTTTGGCCGTTGTTAAGCCTAACTTAGTGTACAATCATTATGCCTGAAAGAAAGCTCGATATTTCTGCATTACCTTAAACCTACTTATTTAAATTTCTATGCTATATTTTATCGGTAAAAAGCTTACAAAATATTTCTAAAAAACACAACTTTTAGTTTTAAAACGCCCCACAATTCATTTTTTTCACACCTATTTCGATTATCTGTATGAAAGAAAGACTGTTGTTTGAGCATTCCAGTAGCTTTGGTTGGCACCTATTGATAAAACTCTCAAACTCTTTTAAATATGAAAACTAATTGGTGGGTCAAGCCTCCCCTATATCCAACCCTTTCTAGTCTCTGCTATAAAATCAATAATATTTAATATAAAGGAGAACAATATATCTTTTAAAATATTATAATTAATTTGCGATATAAAAAACTGAAACATATCAAATGGATTAGAATTAGAAATAACACTATTACAGACTAGCTGAATCGCGCGGCGTTGCAATGGTCCGTCTTTTTTTACTAACGAAACATGAATGATCCGCTGCATTCGGTACCGTATACCGGGCGAGCTGCGAACGCACTGCAAAATAAGTTAGTTCCACTTTAAACTGACTGGGGCTGCGCACACTTCTAAACAAATCTTTATCCGATCAGAACTCCGTTATGTACCCAATACGGAGATATATTAATTATAAATGGAGACTCCAAGAAGAAAGAATAGCCTTTGGTGGCTCATGGGGCGGAGAGAGGGGGGGAAGGGGCAAGTGAACCTAGCATTGAAGAATGTCAAAGGGTTGTATATATTACTTGATGGGTACAGAAAAAGCTAGGAATGTGCTACCCGCGGTGGCGAATTTGCCTCTGATGGTCATGTGTGTATGTGTGTGTGTGTGTGGGGGGGGTGGAAACTGAGGTCAGAAATGTACAATCCCGTATCGAATTACCCCTTAACCATGTTTTCAAAAAGGGACGATATAATTGTGTGAGGCTATTATGGGTGAAATTACTTAACCAATGTTTGAAAATAAAGTGAGGGAGAAGGGGCAGTGTTAACATTTTGTTAAATTAAAATCAAAAACCTATATTTTTGTATATTTTCTATTTCAGTTGAAGAGAGCACGTGTAAACAAAAGAAAAAAAATTGCGTGGAAACTGGCGGTTCATGTAAATCAGAAGCTACTGGAATTCAGTGTATCTGTCCAAGAGATACGTCATACGCCGAAGATACCGGTTGCAGAGGTACGTCAAATAACAATAATACTAATAAAATATATACAATCTGTTGAGTTTAATTACACGAGTATACTTTCACTGTAATATGGCAATACATTTTGTAAGTTTTCTGATACACTATTCATAAAAAAATTCCGAATTTCTTATCTGTTACATATAATTCAATGAATTTTTCGGAAAATGAAATAATTTTTAACTGTCCAATTTGTAAAAAACATATTTAAAAACTATGCAAATTTGGAAATTTATTATGTGAAATTTATAAAACTTTAATAAATTAGAACGTTAGATAATATAATATTAGATATGATGCGAAAATGCCTGAAACTACGGAATTTAAATTATCCAATTGATTCAAAATTATAGAAGTATTAATAAGAAAATTGTCAGGGATGTTTAAATTTTAATGACGTAAAATTTTAATCAAACTGTAAGGAAAAATAAAAATTAAAAGGATCTTACAAAAACACAACTATAACATTGCTTCCGTTTTGTTGGACTTTGGATTGATTAAACATTGCAAAAAATAGAAAAAAAAGAAAGAAAAAACATGCGATAAGCATAGATTATGAAACACGTGCCAACACTTCCTGAATGTTTTATCAAAACGTTATTTAGGGAAATAGGGTAAATAAGATGACTAAGTAAAGATTTTAGAAAACGAATAAAACATTTAAAAACTGATTTCGACACATACCGTCAATAGCCAAATATGTTTTCGAATTCTTTTGGACAACCATGTATTTGATTTGTAGGTTGTTATATATACCATACAATGGGAAAATTTAGTTTATCAAGAAAACGCATAAAAATACGGTTGAAATTTCTCTTTTAGCAATTTATACTATTAGATGGAAACATACTATTTTTGTACTAGGCATTTTTGTACCGCTCTGCAGTTTACCTAGTAGCTTTATTACACGCCACTATTTAGCTAAAATTTAATTCAAACTAAAAGACTCTTAAAATTACTGAAATCACATTTCCAGAAATTATCATTTATAGACGACCATGTATCCAATTCTTTGCGTGACTCAGGATATAATTTTATCTTTATTCTACAAACATTTCTGAGTAAACTTAATGCACCTCAAAATATATGGATCAATACATTCCAAATCACCAAGGTGTTGTCGCTCGACATTTTTGATTTTCCTAATCTTATATCCAAGTGTTCTTCATAGTTTTCTGAGTTTAAAACTTTTTTGATCCTATGGTTTTTTAGAGATGGCCATTTTTAACAAGCTACACAGCCATTTTTGGGCAAAAAACTTGTTTTACAGTAAATGCTGTAAATGGTTTATTTTTCTACCTATCAAGATGAATCAAATACCAAAATGTTCAGCATAAAATTGTTGACGTTTTATGTTATTATAAAATTTTCATTAGATTTTAAGGATCTATGCCAAAAACATACTTAAAAACCAGAGAAATAAAATGTCAAACACCACATTTCGCTGTCATTATTTTTTATAATCTATTTTTATGTTTTTAAAATAATATGGCTTTCAATATTTTTCTATAAGTTTCATCATTACATGATGAATCGCAAAAACTAGAAAAGTGGACCCAGGCCAAATGATCGGTGAAATGGAAATCGAGGCTGCAACAGACAGCTTGTACCGAGTTACCCCTTCGGTCAAGTGGTCAAGAATCAAGTTCGATTTAAGAGTCTCAGATAATTAGAGGCCAATATACAATTTTAAGAATGCACTATTCGGAAACAGTGGTAAAGGTTAATATTTTTGTATGTTATAAAGAATATGTATCAGGCGGATTCCATTTTAAAAATCTGACTTAAAATAATATTTGGTGAATAAAAAACTGTGATAATTTGCAAATTTTCAGAAATGATTATTCGGAAATAGTGTTAATGCTTAATATTCTTATATGTTATAAAAATATGTATCCGTATATCAAATAAATTTCCGTAAAGCATTTTAACACATCAAAATGAGATGTCACTGAAGCTTTCAGTTTTGGGTGAACAATTTTACGATAATTAACTGCAAGAAATACTTTTTTTATAGAATTAAATTTGTTAATTACTACTCCATTGATTTTGAATTTAATTATGGCTTGAGTAAGTTATGCGAAATAAAGTGAGACTTTATGAAGCAATCAGTTTCATATTGTTTATATAAAATGACAAATAACGATAATACGTATAGAAAAACATTGAAACCTAAATAATTTGAAAAAAAAAATAAAAATATCCCTTTAAGAGTATTTGGACATTTTGCAATATAGAAACAGTGAAATATAACATTTGCTGTTTCATAAATATTATAAATTTTGGATCATCCTTGATTTGGATCATCTTTGATACAAATTTTATCTTGACTTTTAAAATATTATTCAGCAATAAGCATTTTTTAAAATCAAAATGTCATTCCTAAAGTATTGAATAATTAAAAAAACTCCTGTAGATGTCTGCCGATCATTAAGTTTTTATTAATAAACAAGCATATTAACTTATAGTGCATGTATGTATGTTTAACTCAAATATTACTAGTCAAATTTAAACCACTTTAATTATCCGATTGAAACGAAACAAAGAAAATATGGGTAATTTTAATGACAATACAATATTATTATAGTTTAAAGAACGTAGAAGTTTTTTTAGAATATTGTTTCTACATGGCTTCACAAAAATTTAGATTAAATCTTGCAAGTTAATTTAAAACCAATTTCAACGGGTTGATTGAGCTGAAGCATTGCTCCGTATATGTAGTTCTGATGACAATGCATATTATTATAATTTATGGAACCTAGCAGTTATGCTTTTTTACAGGGTTACATAAAGGATTAGTTCAAATCTTGCAAGACAATTTTAAACCACTTTGAATTATCTGATTGAGCTGAAACTTTGCCTACATGGGTTCTTCCGATGACAATTCTATTAAATTATAATTTGACGAAAGTAGAAATGCAATTGTTACAGGGCCACACAAAAGATTGAGGAAAGATTGTTGCTAAAAAGCAGAAATTTTAATTAAATTTCAACAAAATTACTATAGGTTATTGAGATATACAATAGCATTTTTTTTAATTGAAAACAAAGTGCGTATTAGTTGTATTTCTTTTACAGGGACACATAAAAATTTCGGATATATTACCGTCTAAATGCAGAAATTTTATTTCAAATTGAATAAAATTTATATAGGTTATTTATTCACACAACAGCATTTTTTTTAACCGAAAATAATTTTGGTAGCAGTTATATGTTTTACAGGGTACCACAAAACATTAAAGTTTTTTTTTTTAATATGATTTTATTAATATTTTTTTTTCAGGATGACTACACAAATTTCTCGAGCAATTCTGAGTAGACAAAAATCCAAAAATGAAATAAATGTTAATTTACATGTTGCATTAAATTGTTTTTTACTTAATTGTAAAATAAGTATGTTTAACGCATTATTTGTAATGCATTATACAGGCTGCCCACTAAAGTCCTTCCCACGCTCTTAATTGCCGAACGGTTGCAGCTATAGTCATAAAAATACTGTTTAGGTATAGTAAAGTGGCTATGCGCTACCAGATGAGACCGCTTCTAGCGCCACCTGGTGCAAAACATCTAAGTTAATATACTTTTCTCGAAAACTTGATTCATATTCAGAACGAGATTCATTTATCAGTTATGTTCTAAATGTGTAAGTATTCATTTTTATCCCATATTTCGAACCGTTTTCGCGACAGGAATGCTAATGTTGCCATCTTGTAGCAGGTGGCGCTATAGGCCGTCTCATCTATTAGCGCATAGCCTTATTACTATATCTAGACACCACGTTTATGAATATAGATGCAGTAGTTCGGCAGTTAAGAGGGTGGGAACGGACTTCAGTGGGCACCCTGTATTTTTATTTTAAGACATTGTTGTTAAGTAACCAAATATTTATCACTTTTTGAGTATTTTATTAGTGAAGCATTAAAAAACAGCAAAAACTAATTAAACTAATAATTTTGTGCACCTAGATTGTTAAA
Source organism: Maratus speciosus (assembly GCA_963932465.1). Taxonomy (NCBI): domain Eukaryota; kingdom Metazoa; phylum Arthropoda; class Arachnida; order Araneae; family Salticidae; genus Maratus; species Maratus speciosus. Next base: position 730,455 of record CAWVRF010001400.1, read on the forward strand.
ACGTCCCACTTTGTGCCGTGTAAAAATCTATCTATTCTCATAATGTTTCCATAGAACTCTAAGTGAGGTACAGTATGTGAAAAATGCTTGGCGACCTGTAGGCTTTTATAATTTTTGTTCTTCTTGTACATACATATGACTATATGTTTAAGAATTTTCTTCTTGTATTACTACTCTTATTAAATTGTAAAAAGTTGCAGCTTCTGGTATTTGCATGCGCATTCTTATTTATCATTATGTCGGATCGATTTGTTGATTTTATTTACCATTATTTGAACGAGAAACACCACTTTTACGAGAAGGATTTTCTAAGTAAACATGTAAACATTTTGAATTTATAAAATTATCGTATGCATATTAATAACAATACAACTAATAATAGAAGTTAACTGAACTAAGATATATTGCAGTAAAGCCTGCGTATACGGAATTGCACATGACTGGGTGAAAATATATTCTAGTTAGGCTGCTGTTTGAATAATATAATATAATATTTTTGTGTTGTAAATACGACATTTTTCGTTTAAGAAATAATTCTGTGATAAACAGGATCCATTTTACCAGATTTACTTTTAATTTTGAAACAGTACATTATTAAACACATTTATGTAATTAAAGATTATGTTAAAAAATATTGAAAAGTAGAATTGTAATAATAGAGGATTACCACAATTACATCCCATTTCCTGTTTGTCTTACATAGCTTTCTTATTTATTATAGATCTTCCTCCTAAATATATTTATAAAAGTGATATAATGATAATTTAAAATTTATTTTTTCGATTTTTACAAAATTTTCAAATTGATATACTGCATATATTTTATATAAACGTGCAAGTCACCAAGGAGTTTTCACATACTGTACCTCAATCCGAGTCATTTGGAAACATTATGAGTTGTGATAGATTTTTACACGGAACTCGGAGTATGCACTTCTATATCCTCTCTTTTTGTGTGACATCACTTTTTTTATTTGACTGTCGTTTTACATTTGTTGTTTGGCGGGATCATTTACAATGTGTGTTTTAGATGAGATGTCTCTCCGTTTTGTAAGATATTTCATTTTCATAACATATATTCCATTTTAATTTACATAAAAAGTAAACGAAAGATGATAGAGGTAAAAAAATAATGTAATAGCGAAGCTAGTATGTACAGTATGTATAGTAGTAATTTGTATTCTATATAATAAAACATAATATTGGACTATTTTTAAATACTTCAAAACCATTTTATAGATTCTTACAAATATGAAAAGAATTCATTCATTTTTTTAGAAATGATGAAATGTGACGAACAAAACAACAATATTTTTTGCTGTTGTTCTATAAGCTACCGGATGACCATTAATTAAGTCAGCACCTAATTTACCTTTTCAAAATTCATACCAGTTTATACAAAATATGTAAATACTTAAAAACAGACTGAATAATGAGCATTTGTTTTATAAACGGGTCCGTTTGAAGTAATTTTTAAATAAAATGATTATGTTTTCTGGAAATCCAACATTCCTGCGATAAGCTCGGCTCTGAAGCTTAATATCTGATTACAGCCTGCCTTTTCTTTTTAGATGTTTTTCAAAAGCTCTAAAACTTGTGGGATTTTCTGAATACCAATGTATGCACTTTCTGAACGCCTAATTGTAAGGTAGCTGGCAGGGCATACTGAGTCTTTTACCATCCAAATATTTTCTCACAAATTTGAATTGGTAATTCATCGGGCAAAATATGATTCATTTCAATAATAATTTATTAGCGTGCGTGCTTGAAATAATTTTTAAATAAAAAGAGTTTTTTAATTCAGGGAATTCAGCATCCCTCCGATAAGCACGGTTTAAAATCTGATTACCTGATTAAGAATTTTTTTCTTTTAAAATATTTTCATAAGCTCTAACACCTGTTGGATTTTTTGAATTTTCAATGTTCGTACTTTCTAAATTCCTAATTGATATTGACATGACTGACAGGTCATACGGAGTCGTATGCCTTCCAGATATTTTCTGTACATATCGGAAAATTCATCCGATAAATAATAATTCATATCAATAAAAGTCCGGAATTTGATAGTTCACCGTTATAAAGTGATTTATCATAATTTCTGTCATATCTCTAATTTTTTAAAAAGCACTATAATCTAATTAAAAATGAACTAAAATCTATTTATGGCCCTTTGATAACTCTCTTTAATTAAAATGTTCAAAATAACAGAGTCCATTAGTTTTATAAATCTCCTAAAAAAAAAAAAAAAAAAAAAAATCCAATAAAACTGCCAAAAGTGTATTTGATATAAAAGGTCTGTGAATAATGTATCGAAAGTTATGTAGTAAAAAAACCTCGTTGACTATATTGCCTTTGTAAAATGGCTTAAATTGAATAAATTGCAAAGTTTGGAATGTTGAAAATATTATTTGAGTATATGCGTAGTATACCTATAGAAAGAAAGAATAAAATACATGTAAAGCCTGTATGGATGTTTAAAACATTTCATCAGTTTAAGAGTAAAATAAATTCATAAATTATAATTTATCGAACATAAGTAATTCAAGATGAAATGGAAGAAACCATTATTCCAGTTACTGCAATATGACAAACCCTAACCAAATTTCATATTACAGTGAATTCTCGATAAGTCGAAGTCAGATAAGTCGAATATTCGTTTAAGTCAAAGTTTACACGAAGTCCCGGCCCCTTTATTACAATTCAATGTTAAACTTTCTCATTCTGTCGAAGTCTGCATCTTTTAAGTCGATTTTTTTCCGATAGAGAAAAAACAGTAATTCGACTAATTTCTTAATTTTTCAGCCACAGTTCAAAAATACTGGCACTTTCTGTTAGAAAAGACTTTTCTGCACTCCTCCGCTGGCTTTAAAGGGCGCTGTTTTTACTTCTTGCATCGGTCAGTGTGGAACCTCTGCAAGTTCTGGAATTTCAGCTGAAATCGTCCTATGCCTCCACCCCTAACCCACCCACTCATTTCTATTTTACGCATTCCATTTTCTCAACACTTATTCTTTGGAAACAGAGCCGGTGGTTTAGTGAATTCTAATTGATCAAATTTTCCACGCTTTTATGCAAGGATTTTTTTTTTAATTCTATTGAGATTTCATTGAAGTTCTTTACTTTAATGTTGAGTCTTGTCATTTTAGTGTTTGTTGCTTTCACAGCGTGATACGTTTGGAGTTGGGTCTTTCAAAATGTGCAAGCGGAAATTACAAACTCTTACTTTAGAACTTAAAGGTAAATTTGATGAATGATATTGAGACAATCCTAATTTAAAGGAAAAAGATATAGCCCTGAAATATGGTATCCCTCTCAACACGCTATCTACCATACTGAAAGATAAAGAAAGCATTTTCAGAAGACATAAGTCAAGTGTCAACCCAAAGTGCAAAAGGATGAAGGTGTGTGCCTTCCCAGATATCAAAACAGCCCTCGTAAAATGTTTTACATATTACAGGACACGGACGAGTGCAGTTCCTTTAAGTGGTACGATGTTAAGTGAGAAAGCTTTGAATTTCGAAAAATTATTGAATGTGGAAGGCTTCACTGCAAGCACGGGGTGGCTTGAAAAGTTTAAAGCTAGACACATCATTGTGTTTTGGACATTACATGGTGAAGCAAAATGTGTGTCTGATGAACTGTGTGACGAATGGAAGACAGTTTCATTACCCAAACTTCTTGCAGGTTATAGTGCAGACGACGTTTTCAATACAGATGAAATGGGACTTTTTCACAAATGTTTTCCTAACAAGACGATGATGTTTAAGAGGGAATCATGTTCCGTTTGAAAGCTAAGTAAAGAATGTTTAACTGTACTTGTCGGAGCAAATGCTTCTGGAACAGAAAAGTTATCTTTACTGATAATTAGTAAATACAAAAATCCTCGCTGTTTCAAACATAAAAAGTCACTTCTCGTACAGTACAGATCTAATCACAAAGCTTGGATGACGCTAATATTGTTCGAGGAACACATCACAAATTTGTATGTAGTGTTTCATGCAAAAAAAGCGTAAAGTGTTGATCTTCGTTGATCAGTGTACAGCTCACAGTCAACTTTGAATCTGAAATCTATCAAGTTAGAATTTTTTCCTTCTAGCACAACTACTAAGCTACAGCCAGCAGACCAGTGAATAATTAAATGTTTAAAGCATTCCTACAGAAAGCTTCTAGTGCGGAAGGCAATCGAGGATGATGAAAATGGAATAAATCAAAAGTGTTATACGTTAGAAGCAATTAGACTAATTTCGAGTGCCTGGAATAACGATGTGAAACAAATCGCTATCAAAAATTGCTTCAGTAGATGTGGCTTCTTTGCAAGCAATGCGGACTCATGTGTTGTGAATGAAAATCTACAAGATCAAACTATTTCTGAAGATGACGATACTGAGTTTTTGAATATTGACGAAAATGTTGCAGTTTGTGAGGAACTTAGTGATTCAGATATAGTTGAAGCAATAAAAAAGGCCGAGAACGATTCTGAATCTGAAAAAGAGGACGAGGAATTAAATTGCGTTTCACCACCAAATAATCAAGAAGCACATGCAGCAACATTTCGAAAGTAGAGACGATGTGGATGATTCTCTTTTTCTTTGTTTACAAAATGTGAGCGACTTTCTAACCAGTGAAAGACAAACAATTTCCTTCAAACGTCATCATTTACAAGTTTTTTTTCACAAAATTTGAGTTTGTAATTACCTTATATTTTGTACTATTAAATTGTATTTTTCTTTAGTGCTCATTTTGCCAGACTCCGTTATTACAGTATAATTGCAATTCCTATCTATAAGACTGAATTATTTTTATATATTTTCTGTATGTATTTAAGGATTTTTGATAAGTCGAACTTACGATAATTCGAATATTTTTGCCGGTCCCTTCGAATTCGACTTATCGAGAATTCACTGTATTTATATGTTTTTTGAACCGCAAACAATTTATAAAAAATGGAATGCCGAATCTTTACTAAAACTTTCAAAGTAAAAAAAGGATTTAAAAAATAATTTGGTCTACCTTCGCATATCCTGGTAGGAACCTCCTGCAGTCTAAAATTTATAACAAAAAAAGACGTACAATTCAAACACTATAAACATAAATTTTACTTTACATTGTCATATATATTACTTCGCCATCGACTATCAAGATGGTTTAATGTTTTATGGAAACCTTATTAACAGTACGTGAGAAAATGACTGATTCGACATAACTTGATACAAACATGGCGCCAATTCCATATTTTGACAGTAATGTCAAGTCACCGAGTTATTGAAATTTTGGCACTTTAAAGATACCGATTAGTGCAATAGGAATATTTCAGTCTGCATCATCATATGTTGGTAGGAGATAAGCAAAGCGGGGCGCCAATTCTTAATTTTGGCAGTATAATAACGTCATCGAGTTACGGCTTGAAATTTTAACACATTAACGGCACAAATCGGTACAATAAGGGTGTTTCAGTCTACCTCGTCATAATCTTCGTACGAGACGAGCAGAGCCTGTCGCCAATTCTTAATTTTAGCGGTTTTAACACGTCATCCAGTTACGATATGAAATCTTTATGTCGGACAAGATTATTAGGAGTAGAATAAGGAATGACTGGTCTGCCTCGGCATTTCTTGGTACGATATGAGCAGCAGTGGGCGCCAACTCGTCTCTTTGGCGTCACTATCACGTCATCGAGTTACGAGATGAAATTAGTGCCAAATCACGATAAAATAAAGTATATTAAGAATATTTTGGTCTGTCTGCGCATATCCTGGCAGAAACCCTCGGGATACTGAAATTTCTAACAAAAAAGAGGGCATCATAATATATAATTCAATCCCAATAAACATAATATTTTACATTTCATTGCCATACATATCACTTCGCCATTGACTTTCAAGATGAATTAATGGTTTAGTAAAAGCTTATTAACAGTACGTGAAAGAATAACTCATTCGGCATAACTTGGTGCAAAGTGAGAAATACAAGGCGCCAATTCTCCATTTTGAGGTACTATCACGTCATCGAGTTACGCTTTGAAAATTCGGAAATTAGAGGTATATATCAGGACATTAAGAATATTTCAGTCTGCCTAGTCATATCTTGGTACGACACGAGCACAACGGGGCGCCAATTCTTGATTTTGGAGGTATAATCACGTTATTGAGTTACGGCCTGAAATTTTAACACATTAAAGGCACATATCAGTACAATAAGAGTATTTAAGTCTGCCTCGTCATATCTTGGTGTGACACGAGTAGCGCGCGGCACCAATTCCTAATTTTGGTGGTATCATCACGTCATCGAGTTACGGCTTGAAAATTTGGCACATGAAAGGTACATATCATCACAATAAGAATATTTCAGTCTTCCTCGTCATATCTGGGTAAGAGACAGGCTGAGCTGGGCGCCGATTCTTAATTTTAGCGGTTTCATTAGTCGGCATTTCATGTCATCGAGATATGACATGACAAGTTGATGTGGTACAAGATTATTAGGAGTAGAATAAGGAATAACTAACTGTTCTGCCTCAGCATTTCTTGGTACGATATGAGTAGCAGCGGGCGCCAACTCGCCATTTTGACATCACTATCACATTATTGAGTTACGAGATGAACTTAGTGCCAAATTAAGTGTAAAAAAAATATTTTAAGAATATTTTGATCTGCCTGCGCATATCTCGGCGGAAACTCCTGTCAGACCAAAATTTATAAAAATATGCGTCATAATATCCAATTCAAACACAATGAACCTAATATTTTACATTACATTACCATAGACTTTCAAGATGAATTAATGGTTTAGTAAAAGTTTATTAACAATACGTGAAAGGATGACTGATTCGGTATAACTTCGTGCAAAGCGTGTAGAACGGGACGCCAATTCTCCATTTTGAGGGTACTAGCACGCCATTGACTTAAGCTGTGAAAATTTAGTACATTAAAGTTATATATCAGTACATTAAGAATATTTTATCCTGCCTCGTCATATACAGGTACGAGATGAGCATAGCGACATGTGATAAACACGACATTAATGAATTGCACATCTTTTTACTTTCTTCTATCTATACAAGAAGAAAGTATTGGATTCATGAAAATTTTCGAATTCCGGTTTTCGACGGATTTACACGTTTTAGGGGTCAGAGATTCCAAAAAACATGTTTTTACAAAATGTCTGTCTGTGACTCTGTGAGTCTGTCTGTCTGTCTGTGTGTATGTGACACAAATTTTGTGGGCGCTCTATCTCAAGAACTAATGCACGGAATTTAATAAAAATTGATATTCGGTTAGTCCCTAATACAAATTGATGCTGATTAGTTTTTGGTGTAAATCGCTCAACAGGTGGCGCTGCTATGCTGCATTTTTCACGATTTTCGCAATAGCTCTATCTCAAGAACTAATGCACGGATTTCGATCAAACTTCAGATTTAGTTAGTCCTTGATATGAATTGATGCTGATTACGTTTTGGTGTAAATCGACCAACAGGTGGCGCTGTTATGATGAATTTTGCAGGATTTACACGATTTCCCCAATAGCTCTATCTTAAGAACTAACGCACGGATTTTCATCAAACTTCAGATTCAGTTAGTCCTTGATATGACTTGCTACTGATTATGTGTTGGTGTAAATCGCCCAACAGGTGGCGCTTCTCTGCTGCCTTTTTCACGATTGCCTCAATAGCTCTATCAATAGAACTAATGGACGAATTTTCATCTAACTTCAGATTTAGTTGTATGTTGACACAAGTTGTTGTTAATTAGGTTTTGGTGTTAATCACTCAATAGGTGGCGCTGCTATGCAGGAATTTTCACGATTTTCGTTATTGCTCTATCTCAAAAACTAATGTACGGATTTTCTCCAAACTTCAGAATCAGTCAGACGTTGACATAAATTGTTGCTGATTAGGATTTGGTATAAATCACCCAATAGGTGGCGCTGCCAGGCAGCATTTTTCTGAATTTAGACGATTTCAGTGATAGTCATATCTCAAGAACTAACGCACGGAATTTCATATCGTTAGAATCCTCATGAGATGCATAGATTGCCATTTAATTTTGGCAGTGTGATAGCGGATTTTGAAGTATTAACATGTATGAGATAGAAGAAAGTTTTGGGATTGGTACATCCGACTAGTTTTGTTTTACATTTTAGTCTGCCGGGGGTTTCAACCAGGATATGCGCAGGCAGACCAAAATATTCTTAAAATACATTATTTTACTTTTAATTTGGCACCAATTTCATCTCGTAACTAGATGATGTGTTAAAACCGCTAAAATAAAAATCTAGCGCCCTACTCTGTTCGTTTCGTACCAAGATATGACGAAGCAGACTGAAATATTCTTATTGTAATGATGTGTACTTTTAATGTGCCAAATTTTCAAGTCTCAACTCGATTACGTGATGATACCACTAAAATGCGGAATTGGCATCCCGCTCTGCTCGTCTCCAACCAAAATATGACGAAACAAACTGAAATATTCCTATTGTACCAATTGATATCTTTAAAGTGCCAAAATTTCAAGCTGTTACTCGATGACGTCGTTATAAAGCCAAAATTAAGAATTGGCGACCATCTGTGCTCATCTCCCACAAAGATATGACGTAACGGACAAAATATTCGTATTCTACTAATTGGCATCTTTAAAGTGCCAAAATTTCAAGCCGTAACTTGATGACGCGATAGTACTGTCAAAATATGGAATTGGCGCACCGTTCTTCTAGCTTTGTACCAAGTTATGCCGAATCAGTCATTTTCTTACGTACAGTTAATAAGCTTTCTCTAAACCATTAAATCATTTTGAAAGTCGATATCGGAGTAATATATATGGCAATGCAAAGTAAATTATTATGTTTATAGGGTATGAATTGTACATTATGACGTCTTTTTTTGTTATAAATTTTATTCTGCCGGGGGTTCCAACCAAGATATGTGAAGGAAGAACAAAATATTCTTAAAATACTTTATATTATCTTTAATTTGGCGTCAGTTTCATCCCGTAACTTGATGATGTGATAGTGACGGCAAAATTACGATTTGGCGCACGTCGCTGCTCATATCGTACCGAGAAATGCTGAGGTTGACCAGTTATTCCTTAATCTACTCCTAATAATCTTGTCCTACATCATGATTTCATTCCGTAACTCGATGACGTAGTCATTTGCGTCGCTGCCGCCCGCTCGATTTTCATAGCGTAAGTTATTTTTCAAACTCAATGTACCCCCAAAAGGAATTTAAGTTATTTAGAAAGCATTTTTGTTCGTCACAGAAACTAAGCTAAATATTATTATGATGTACATTCTTCTTCTCAAAGAATACTGCCGGTCCCCTTCTCTTCTTAGTCTTATGTCCTGCTTGCGGTTGATATGTTTACGTCAATTGTGTTAGTCCGATATCATATTTAGTTGTGTCTGTGTCTTTATGATTAAATATACACTGAGGTGACAAAATTCATGGGATACTCATAGGATGCCCTGTTAAGAGAGTGTCAGTCCTCTGTTTGCCCTGCGAAGTGCAGTAACACGACATGGCATGGACTCCACGAGTCGTTGGAAGTCCTCTGGATATATTGAGCCATGCAGCCTCTATAGACGTCCATAATTCCGAAAGTGTTGCCGGTGGAGGATTTTGTGGACGAATTGATCTCTCGATTATGTCCCATAAATGTTCGATGGGATTCATGTCTGGCGATCGCGGTGGTCAAATCGTCCGCTGGAATTGGCCAGTATGTTCTTCAAACCAATTGCGAACATTTATGGCCCGAGAACATGGCGCATTGTCATCCTGGAAAATTCCATCGTTGTTTGGGTACCATGAATAGTTGCAAGTGCTCACCCAGTAGCTGAACGTGATTAAATAGATGAAAGCACATGATCTAAACTCGGTGATATTCATCTAGATACAATTCTAACTGATATTAAAAAGCACCTTTATCTAACAATTTCAACTAAAATATTTTTAGCCACCGAGTCACTGAGTTAAAGCAGGTTGGAATTGAATTTATAAAAATATGTAAATATAAAACTACTATTTACGTTTAGTGAATATGTTCTAAATTTTAAGCACATAAAAAAATTGGAACAAATCTAAATTTTAATACACTAGATACTCTATGTGGAAGAACCAGAAACATCGTCTATTAGGAAATATTATGGATATCTGCTAGGTTATTCATTAGACATACGTTGTTATTGAAAATTATATCGTCGCGCAGGATCTGTATTTGTACCTCCCCACCAGTGACCGAGAGGTTCTGCTCTCAAAGCTGGTAGACGGAGGTGCTGGATTCGAACACAATCGCGCCCGTCAGCCTAATCGTTCGGAGTTTTCCGTGGTTATCTTCGAACCTTGAATTTCCTTGCGTAAATACGGGTTAGGTTCTTTTAGAAAGACCTCCACGGAGGGTAATCTCCCCCTCCCGCCTTCAGGCCCATATCTCTAGTGTAGATAATCGGCCGTCATAAAACAACTATACTTGTACCAAATTGCAAGTCAATAGCTTAATCTTTAACCGGAAGTGGAGGAAATTACTGCGTCAAGATTCAAATCATACCAACATAAAAAGCGAGTTAAGTAAAACCTTAAAAAAAAATGTCATTTATTATCATCATTTATTAATATAAACAATATAAATGCAAACAACCGTCCAATCAGAATCTGTTACCTTCTATTGGATACTAATGGTATCTTTTTAATATTTAATGCCCCATTGTTTCAGATTGCTCGAAAACTTTAAGGTACCGTTGATGTAGTACAATTTTATGTTCCATTTTACTTTTTTTTCGACAAGTATTGGGAGTATGAGTTGTTTCAGGAAATTGTTATTTGTGCTGCTAAATGTAAGCTATGCACAGGAGAAAATTCCACAAAGTAGAAATTTTTAAACTGTAATGCATACAGAAAAATATTATTTTACTTTAAAATATTAGATGTCGAAAATGCCTTGTAAAATCAGAAATAAAATTGTATATAAGAAGTTCTTATAGAATTTAGTCGAAAATTTGTGTTGATATACGGTGGTCAAAATAAATATTCGGCATGTATGAAGTTTCGAATGTTTTGTCTTACATTTAAAAAAATGAAATACCTCTAGATTTCAATTGATGTGCATTAGCTGCTTTTTACTTCAATCAATATTATTTTAAGAAATGTAAGAAATAACGAAAAATAGCTATTAATATAAATTGCAATAACAAGAAAAAAAAGCTGTAGCAAGAAAAATGGCAATCATAGATTCCAGTTCATGCGTATCAGCTAATAATAACTGCTTTTTACTCGAATCAATATTATCTTAAGAATTTTAAGAAATAAGGAAAAATACAGGGTCGGACTGGGTCAGTATAAAGGGCGCAGACCTTGGATTTTCAGAGGGCGCAAAAATTTTAACGAACTCAAGTCAATTTGACTTGCTTGTATTGTATCTGGCTTGACAAGGTTTAACACACTTGCATAGCACCAAGTAAAGGATAATGGCTTAAATTAAATCTTTAACTCTAGGTGGAAGACTTCGCAATATTATCCGTGCATGTATAAAATTCCATCAATCCTACACAATATTACGCAATTTTTAAAACCACATCACATAACATCTAAAAGCTCCAGCAAGTTGAACACAGATTAACTTGTAGTAGATTACTGATATCAAGACTAGAGCTTTCTTATTTTCTTCTATCGATAGACACCTTGCAGAAAAAAAAAAATCATCGCCCCTACCAATTTTCCTGAAAATCACTGTATGAAAAAGACATAGGATTGATTAGGATAACAATTGATTAGAATAATATTTACTATTAAATATTTTTCATAAATTTTGCCTGACATAGCCGTGTGTTATTTACACGAATCATTTCGAGCTGTTTTCATCAAATTTCAATGCTCTACAACTGAAAATCTATCAGACCTACGTACTTGTTATACGAAATGTGTAGTAAGGCCACCCTAATTACCTAAAATCCAAAATTTTATAAATAACGCATAATTATTTTCCGAGATAATGGCATTTGAAAATGTCTGATAATCGATAATTTTATCACTGACTGACTGACTGACTCACTCACTCATCAAAAAGATCTCGTATATCTACTGCAGCTACAGACTTCAAATTTGGTGCGAAGTTCGTTTACACTATAAAACTGGGGAAAAAAAATAAAAAAATTGTGAAAATCGATGAATTACCCACCTGGGGGTGCCCATTTTTACTTTACCATTGCGTCTATTAGGCGAAATTTTAATTTGCCGTAGGAGGGGACGCTGTTCTGTCGCCAAATACCGCCAAGTTTCTCGCCAACATGGCGATATATCGCCAAATTTGGCGACCAAAATTAGTCGCCAAAAGTGACGCCACCTTGGCGATATCTCTAATATTTCGCCAAATTCCCATAGACTTCCATTGTAAACCTATCTACTTACTGGGGGTTTATCTGGGTTTACTTGCTTACAGAAAATTAACAAATTGAGATATACTGTCCGTCGCAGAGCCCGTTCTCAGAAACTATACATGTTGGAGGCGTGAAATTTTGCATATTTACAGCTGAACACCTCACATCAAATGCAAATCATAAAATTTTGAAAAAGTTGTAAATTTAACCCTTTGGGGTCTCACATGTGTATTTTAAACAATTCTTTCTAAGTGAGCCCCTATTTAGGTTGGTGGCCTGAAATTTTGCATACTTATAGCTGAACACCTCACATTAAATGACAAACCATAAAATTTTGAAAAAAGTCGTAAATTTAACCCTTTGGGCTCTCACATGCGTATTTTAAAAAAATATTTTCTAAGTGAGCCCCTAATTAGGTTGGAGGCGTGAAAATTTGAATACTTATAGCTGAACACACATCAAATGACAAACCATAAAATTTTGAAAAAGTCGTACATTTAACCCTTTGGGCTCTCACATGTGTATTTTAAACAATTCTTTCTAAGTGAGCCCTAATTAAGTTGGAGGCGTGAAATTTTGCATACTTATAGCTGAAAACCTCACATCAAACGAGAAATCATAAAATTTTGAAAAAGTCGTACATTTAACCCTTTGGGCTCCCACATGTGTATTTTAAACAATTTTTTCAAAGTGAGCCTCTAATTAGGTTGGAGGCGTGAAATTTTGCATACTTATAGCTGAACACCTCGCATCAAACGATAAAGCATAAAATTTTCAAAAAGACGTACATTTAACCCTTTGGGCTCCCACATGTGTATTTTAAACAATTCTTTCTAATTGACCCCCTATTTAGGTTGGAGGCGTGAAAATTTGCATACTTATAGCTGAACACACATCAAATGACAAACCATAAAATTTTGAAAAAGTCGTACATTTAACCCGTTGGGCTCCCACATGCGTATTTTAAGCAATTCTTTCTGACTGAGCTCCTTATTAAATTGCAGATTTGAAAACACCTAAGGCCAGGCGACAAATCATAAAATCTTGAAAAAGTCTTACGCTTAACCCTTTGAGCTACCACATATGTATTTTAAGCAATTCTTTCTAAGGGAGCCCCTAATTAAGTTGGAGACATGAGTTTTTGCATACGTATAGCTGAATACCTCAGACCACACGACAAATCATAAAATTTTCAAAAGTCTTATATTATTTACTCCTCCGAGTTCTAACTTGTGTATTTTAAGCAATTTTTCTAACCTCCGCCCTTTTCACCCGGGGAGCACTTTTCCAACTTTTTCCGACACCCCTTTGACGTTCTTTCATATTATGCACCATAGCCATACACATTTTTGTTCCATTTTTTACCGCCAGGGGTGCCTACTTATCTCGGATGCTATGTGCTCAATCCCCTCGACTAATATATCTACGGATAGTATGTAAAACGGAGTTTCGTTCAGATAGAGGTTTGTTTAGAATAGAGTGCGCCCCTGGGTGCGAAATGTGGAACTAACAGATTTTTCAAAAGGATAAAGTGTTTTGAAAGGAATATTAAACGAAACCCTCTGTGCGATCTGTGATCATATTTACCCATTTGTTATTTTCAAAATCATCAGAGAAAAGGATATTTAGTTAATGAAATTTGAAAATCCAGGGAGGGTCAATGTCCTTTCTCTGCACTACCTCTTTGCCGGCACCCATGGATGAATGATACATAGTGTGGCATAAGCACATAACTTTATTTTTCACTTTCAGTACAAAAATGCAGGCCCAGCTATAGGATATTTAATTGGAAAATTTAATAGAAAAATTTAATATAGGAATTTAATAGGAATTGTTGTTTCAAAAACAATAAAAATTTCGAATCATTTCGTTTCAAAACCTGCATTCAATGTAGCAGTATTAAAATATAGATTTCTGCCGCAAATGGACAGCCAAATAGTTTGTTGTAGGAAATTAAAATTAAAATTGAATGTTGCTTGGTGAATAAAATAGTCACACGTAAACACATCAAAAAGCATTAAGTAAAGAGTCTAAATATGTTGTAACTTTACAAAAAGTAATGATATCTAACAAAAACATAGCTGTGAAAAAAGGGAGCCAAGTTCTGTAAAGACAATGGCAAGAAAAGAAGTGATATCTAAGTGGGTGCCAAGTTCAAATAAAATTCACTCAAACTTACCTACTGAAGTACTATAGCATTTTTTTAATTGTTTAGAAATAAAAATTATTGATAGCATATTAATAATAAATCTAGAACTTGGCAAGTTTTTGATAAATGTTATGCCTATCAATTTCATGTCTTAAAAAATGGTCATGTCGATATTAATTTCAATGACATTACAAAAAAAATTAATATAGTTATTATTATAAACAAATGACTCATGTTAAAGATTTGATAAACCAATAAATACACAGATACACTCCCGCTCGTCTTTTGTTATCACTCTAGCACCCACCCTCCAGAAACCTCAATGAAAACAGACTAAGATGCCTGACAAAGAGACAGATATATTTAGGCTTGTTCTTGGTCATCACTCTAGAGACTGCATGCCTTTAACCCATTCAGGGGCAAATAACTTTTATTCATGAAATGCTGAAATGATTGAATCACACCAGAATTTAAAAACAAATTTATTTCAAAATGGGTATAAGCTTCTTTTCACGTATTTAATAAAATTAAACTTTTTAGTCCTGAATTCTGGTGTCAATGTGGCATTTTGCAGTTAAATTGGTTGAAATATATTTTATCCCACCGCCCTTCAAGGGGAAGGAGCTCACTCAAATTAAGGCTTCCAATCATGAAATAACAAGATTTGATATAATAATGTCATTATTAAAAATAAATGACTCGTAGGTAAAAACTTGCCAAGTTCTAGATTTATTATTAATATGCTATCAATAATTTTTATTTCTAAACAATTTAAAAAATGCTATAATACTTCAGTAGGTAAGTTTGAGTGAATTAATTATATTTGAACTTGGCACCCATTTAGATATCACTTCTTTTCTTGCCATTGTCTTTACAGAACTTGGCTCCCTTTTTTCACAGCTATGTTTTTGTTAGATTAAAAAATACACGAACGTTGATTTTTCAAATGGTAACATCCACTTTTGACACCCTGTTTGAGTTCCTTTCTAGCCAGGAAAGATATATAGCTTATATGCTTTTCTTAAATCTTAATACTGTTATAAAAGAAAATGGGTTAGGGGTTTATCCCTAAACTTCGGAAAATAAATTGAAGATCTTAGAAGAAAAAGTACCAAAAACTCTCAATTAGTCCCCAGTAAAATTTTACTAGAATAATAAATTTATTAAAAACTTACTTTACATTACAAAAAATCCTACAAAATATTTCTTGTAAGTTTCTACGATTTTTTTGTGGCTTCTTTGATAGCGGAATACGAACCCCTTAATTTATGGAAAGGAAAAATTTCCCTAATACCTCCAAAACCAATTATTCATATGAGTTGTACATATCAATGGTTTTAACAATTGTGGTTTTTTCATAATATACAGGGTGTTTATAAAGTCCCGGACCCATTTTGATGTTTAATAACTCATACAATAATAAAGATAGATTAAAATTAATAACATAAATGGTTAGATGGGCTCAAAAAGTTTCATGACCCTTGTCAATGAACTTCCACGTCTGCCCCCTCCGTCGCACGGAGAATATCAAGTCGATAGTCAATTTCACGTCAGGTAGCTGCAAGCATGTCGGCATCCACAGAGGCTATTGGGGTTGTAATTCTGGCTTTTAAGTCATCAATTAGACATGTTGGAAAACTTCGTATTTCCACAACTAGAAGAGCTTCAGCCACATGTCATTTTGCAACAAGATGGTGCACCACCTCATTGGGGTACCATCGTTCGTACTTCTTTGAATGACCATTTTCCAAGAAGATGGATTGGGCGAGGAGGCCCAATTCCTTGGCCACCCAGATCACCTGATATAACGCCGCTGGACTTTTTCCTTTGGGGATTTGTAAAGGACAGTGTTTACAGGGGGAGATTGTCGAACATTGATGTCTTAAAAGCCAGAATTACAACCGCAATAGCTTCTGTGGATGCCGACATGCTTGCCGCTACCTGGCGTGAAATTGACTATCGACTTGATATTCTCCGTGCGACGAAGGGGGCGCACGTGGAAGTTCATTAACAAGGGCCATGAAACTTTTTGAGTCTATCTAACCATTTATGTTATTAATTTTGATCTATCTTTATTATTTTATGAGTTATTAAACATCAAAATGGGTCCGGGACTTTATAAACACCCTGTATATTTTTAGGTAGATTTCGTAAGAAATACTACCTATTGCAGTCGTTACCATGATGCGACTTTTGAAAAATTCCTTCATAACTTTTCATTATAGGACCCCAGGAACCCAAAACCACCCCCACCTAAAAAGTTTATATATATATATATATGTATGTATGTATGTACAAAATTTTGTCCGCACGATAAAAGTCGCAATTATGCAAGGATCGTCTTCAAACTCGCCAACAACTTTGAGATTGCTAATATCTCGGCGGGGATTGAAAATGGGCAAAATCGGCCCAAGTGAATGGAAATGGGGAGGGTTCAAAAATTTGAATACCATCTTAACATGATTCCGATAAAATCAGCTCTTACACAACAATAACAGAAAAAAATAAATATTTTTCGTTATTACAGTTGCCAACAATTTAAAAAAAGCAATAAAATTCTCACCACAACAATTGCTTTTCTTTTGCGAGAATTTTACGTGAAAAATTAAATAAAATAAATAATTTGACAAATTGAATATTACGTCTTAAGTTTCCTAGAGCAAGATTTCCGCATGAAAACTCAAAATGAAATAAATAGTTTGACGAATTAAAAAACAACAACAAAATATTGCGTCATATTGGAAATAAAATGGACCTCAGCAGGTGAATATGTAACGTCATGTGAGTTTGAAGAAACGTATTAAAACATGATAAAAACCCGACTATGGAAATATTAACTTATTTATCACTTTGAGGTTCTCTGAATTTGCTTTAGCTATTTTTTAAACCTATTCCATATGCATGCATGTGTGTATTCGTGTATATTAGAATTTTCACAAAATGTTTAGCTCCCTAGAGCTCATTCTTAGTGGAGGAACTGGGTTTATCTCTAATCTTGATTTAAATTTTGTTGCTTAATTTAGTACTTAACTTCGAAATCTACCTCCGCCTGTAGGCCCGAGCCGGCAGGGATTTTTTTAAATGACTTTGTTAATAATTTCTAATTAAGAAAAGTTTTTGAATAGAAAAAAAGTTTGGAATAAGTTTGGGTCTATTCACTATATCTCTAATGAATTAATAAAAAAGCATCAGATAATTTTTATGAAGTTAAAAATTAAGTTTCTGAAATGGATTTATCTTTAACATCCTCAAATTTAAACCCTTCTAACCCTACCATGATTTAATTTAATCCATATAAACTATGCCTTTTTACGGGCTGTCTCGATCCAAGACACTCAAGGTGTCAAAAATGGGGTATTATTGCTTGAAAAGTAAAAGTTGGTACAATTCTCAATAAGTATACGACTTCGGAAACATAATTTATGCATAACAATAACTAGTAGATATTATATTCAGTTGATTGGTACCTACATATTTTTTTACGATTATTTTTAGCAGAATTTGTAAGTTGTAAACCACATTTTTTTCCACTATCACCATTGATGCACTGAGGATCCTTAGAAAAGCTAACACTGTTTTTTGCACAAAGCGCCAAATAGGGTTGCTGCGGTGCTGCTAAGGGCTTCAATCTTTTAAAAAAAAAATATTTTTCTTTAACGTAATAGGAATTAGTTATCAAGCCAGTTTAAAATGTCATAAATTCAATTTCTGTTACAATCTGAGAGCCACTACTTTTTATCATCTACTGTTTTGTTATTATATATATTATTAACCAAGTAGCATATTTACATGTGGTATCTACAAATATCTCCTTCAACACACAAGAAACATTCGGTATGCAAACTTCGTTTAAAAAATATTTATAATTAGAACAAGAATATACTTTCCGTTTGGAAATAGAAATTTTGAAAACTAAATCTCAAGCTTCTTTTGTACCACGTATTATAGGGTATTGGAATGCTGAAATATAAAGCTATTTGAATGTGAAAATAATGCTTGCTTGTGAAAATAATTGGTATTTTTTATCCTTAAAAAATTACTATTATGTGTCCATAAAGAACTGAATTGATACCACGTTATGAAAAGGTTTCTACAGAAAAAGTACACCCTAAAACATTGCTTTGTTAGTCTAAAATCCCTAAAACAATTAAGTAAATTTCCTATTCCCAGCACACTCTTCCCATGATTGCAAAACTTTTATCATTGTTAAAGATCAAGGGAAATATTTAAGTTTCCGTACTTGAGTGTAAGTGCACCAGGGATTGTATTCATGCAAGCTGCAGGGTACATAGCCAGTATTTTTTAACCGACTTAAAAAAAGAAGGAGGTTCTCATTTCGACGCATATGTATTTTTTTTTATGTATTTTCACTGATTACTCCTAAACTAGGCGTGAGATTACTATCCGAAAATAACGGCAGATTTTGTGAATGAGAAAACGCTGTCTGCGAGATACCACAGCTTGCAGGATTGCAATCCAAAAGTATCCCCAACTTTGTATTCCCCGAAAAGAAAGATCATCATGTTTTCCAATCAAAAACAAAATCCATACAAAAAGTTTTTTGACTTCTGATACGTCTCTCTTTTTTTTCTCTTTCAAAAAGCACCATTATATGTGCATTCAGGGGCGGCTATAAAGAAAAGGGGCGCAGAGTACTAAAAGCAAAAGGACTGAAAATATGCAAAATACTGGTTAAATTCTAAAACATATCATGAAAAGAAGCGATGAAAAAAATTTCGTCCAGGGCGCAATGGCTACTAAAGCTCTCGTTGGGTGCATATTTTCTCTTTCAATCGCATGCAAAGATGTCCGTTTTGGTTTCCGATCCTGAAATTGCTACGATATATCTTTAATTTCTTTGTGATAATAATAAAAAATACGTCTCTTGTGCTGTCTATTAATTGATGATTATCCCTAAATCAATTCTCGAAATTTAGTACACTAATCAGAATGTATGTATACAACAAGTGAAAAAATATTGGAGCGGCTTAGCCACTTAGGGGCGCGACGTTTTCCCTGGGCGAGGGCGCACCGGCCCTCGGGCCGACGGGCCGGCGGGGCAGTCCGAGCCTGGAAAAATATCAATTAATTCGTTAACACTTATCATTACGAGTTTAAAAATGTAATCGAAAGCTATAATATTGTTGGAAATTCTTGTCCCTTGGCCAAAAATCCGCCTTTAAAGTTTTGGAAATTGCAAACACGTAGTTTGAAAAGATAAATGTGTGTTTGTATGATGCATTTTCATTAACCAAATTTTAAAAATAGGGCGTAAAATTAAAGAGACACCATCTGAACTCAACATTTGTTTCAAGCAAAAACAGAAAATGCTGTAGCGGATATTGCACAAAATCCTACAACATCTATCGATTATGTAATTAAAAAATATAAATCATATGGAACGGTGGGAGATAAGCCAAGAAGCGGTCGCCCTAAGAAACTGTCCAAGCTGATGAAAGATGGATTGCACGAGAAGTTAAAAGCGTTCCTCGAGTCAATGAACCAAAGTTAGCAAACAATGCATCAGACTACATTAACACTAGTGTTACTTCTCAAACAATTTGAAATACTTTGAATAAACACAATTTTTATGCAAGATCTGCCCGGAAGAAGGCATATATATCCCCTCCCCCCCTAAAAAAAAGATCAGGCTGGCTAGTCTAGAGTTTCCTGAAGGGCATTTTAATAAGCATGCAAATTTGTGTTTGGATGTTATATTTGCAGACTAATCGAATTTCAATATTTTTGGATATAATAATAAAGTTTTAATGTATAACTAGTCGGATATGCCAATCCAAAAACTTTCTTCTTTCTCATACATGTTAATTCTTCAAAATTCGCTATGACACAGTCAATGGCACAGTATGACACAGTAAATGGCAATGTATGCCCCTCGTTAGGATTCTAAAGATATGAAATTCTGTCCATTAGTTCTTTAGATATGACTATCGCTGAAATCGTGTAAATACAGCCTAGCAACGCCACCAAATCAGCAACAACTTATGTCAACGTCTGACAGAATCTGAAGTTTGAGGAAA